>ONZH01027929.1:0-22813 GCA_900303285.1 Rhinella marina | reverse complement strand
ATATCAGAGGTCAGTACAGAGATCTCTCCCATGATCTATTTATCCCCAGGACTATGACTGTGGTGAGGGGACATCCTCTGCGTCTGGAGGAAAGAAGGTTTGTACACAAACATAGAAGAGGATTCTTTATGGTAAGAGCAGTGAGACTATGGAACTCTCTGCCTGAGCAGGTGGTGATGGTAAGTTCACTAAAAGAGTTCAAGAGAGGCCTGGATGTATTTTTGGAGGGTAATAATATTACAGGTTATAGTTAATAGAGAGGGGTCGTTGATCCAGGGAGCAATTCTGATTGCCTGATTGGAGTCGGGAAGGAATTTTTTTCCCTAAAGTGGGGAAAATTGGCTTCTACCTCACAGGGTTTTTTTTGCCTTCCTCTGGATCAACTTATAGGAAAACAGGCCGAACTGGATGGACAGATGTCTTTTTTCGGCCTTATAAACTATGTTACTATGTTACTATGCGTATGCAAATGGATAATGTGAGTGGTATTTTTTGTTTTTGTTTTTTTTACTGGATTAACCCCTGAAAATCCACAATTGTAGCATCAGATGCCGCAATCAGTGGTGAAAGTGGCAGCTAAAAGGTTCAATGAAGGAGGTGGTGGCGTGATTGCTTTTCCCAGTCACTGTGACTGCTTTGTGTCACAAATCAAATTTCTTTGTGAAATTTGTCGAAGTAGGCAAATCAAATTTTTCATAACTTCGCTTATCACTGATTATAACATTAAAGTTCAATTTTAGAATAAGAAACATGTATGTATATATATATATATATATATATATATACAGTATATACACTAGCAGAAGGTCCCGGCTTCGATCGGGCATATTTCATTTAATGTTTGACCTCTATAGCACCCCGCCTCCTTAACATTGACCTCCACAACCCCCACCCCTTAACACTGACTCCCACTACAGTGCCCCATCTCCTTAAAATGGGACAGCAGCCCACCCCCTTAACTTTGACCTTCACAGCAGCCTGCACCTTTAACAGTGAGTTCCACAGTACCTCACCTCCTTTGACAGTGACCTCCACAGGGGACTGCCCTCTTAAATGACTTCTACAGCACCCACCCCTTAACACTGACAATAGGTTACAGTCCCCTTAACTGACCTCCACCATTTCTGGCCCCCTTGACAGAGACCTTCACAGCGACTGCCCCTTTAACAATCACTGTCACAGTACCCCGCTCCCTTAATAGTGACCTCACAGTAGCCCGCTGCCACTTTAATAGTGGCCTCCACAGTCCCCTCCTCCCTTAATAGTGACCTCCACAGTGCCCACCCCTTTAACAGTGACCTCCACAACGCTCTCCCCTTTAACTGTGACCTCCACAGCAGCCTGCCCCTAGGGTGGCCAGTGGTCCGTTTTTAGGCCGGACAGTCCGGCTTTTAGACTCCCTGTCCTTCATCCGGTGCAGGGCCTGGATGGACACAGGGATGTCCTTTTAAACAGCTTACTCTCAGACAGCAACACAGTGCAGTCTGAGCATGAGCTGCAAGGAGAAAGTCACCCTCCCTCCCACCCCTGCAGCTGACAGAAGTTTATTTTTACCTTCATTTTTGCAATCCCTGTCGGCTGTGGAGTGAGAGGGGTCGTAGACTGACCGGGTCGGGGGTGTGGCTTAGCAGGACCTGGGGGTGGGGCTTTTAAGTCCTTCTTTTGACATGGCCTGAATTACAGGTTGATGCCATGGTAATTTATAAAGAAACACAGTGGCAGTGCAGCAGCAGTGGAAGAAAACATCTTCTATGACTACTGAACAGTAAATATGGGAAATTTACATTATATTAGGTACTGATTGAAGATAGATTAGTCTAAAACATAAGTTATATTTATGGTAACCGGAATACTCCTTTAAAGTGTCATCCACAGCGCCCTGCCTACAGCAGTAAAGAAAACTGGCTGGATTGTTATGGAAACCTGATGTGAAAGTGTCTGTATGTGTAGGCTAAGGGTCTGTGAGCTTCTATTGGCTGATAAGGGTCATGTGACCAGGCTTCTATTGGCTAATGCATTTTTGGGAATATCTCAGGAACGGTACGTCCTGGAGAGCTGAGACACGGTCTAAAACCTTCCCGGGCACCTGATGAACCTGTGTACTCAAATTTCGTGGTTGTAGCTGCAACTGTGCAGATTCCTTTAGCAGACATACACACATACATACAAACATACATACACTCAGCTTTATATTATACTAGCAGAAAGACCCGCTTCGCCTGGGTATATTTCATCTATTTATTTAATGTTTCTGTGTGTCATTGCAGAGAGAAAGTCAATGCAGCTGACAGAAATTGATTTTTACCTTCATTTTTTCAATCCCTATTGGCTGCGGAGTGGGTGTGGTTTAATGGGACACGGGGGGGGGGTTAAGTCCTTCATTTCAGGGTGGCCTGAATTATAGGTTAATGCCATGGTAATTTGAGGAAACACAATGGGTAGCAGTGGAAGAAAACATTGCTTTGCGCGGGTATATTTAATCTATTTCATTTAATGTTTCTGTATGTTGTTGCAGAAAGAAATCCAACTTCCCTCCCACCCCTGCAGCTGACAGAAGTTGATTTTTACCTTCAATTTTTTAATCCCCGTTGGCTGCGGAGTGGGAGGGGGCGTGGCCTGACAGAGTCGGAGCGTGGTTTCTCGAGATCTGGGGCGGGGGTCAGAGTGGCATGAATTACAGGTCGATGAAATGTAATTTATGGGGACCCGCAATGGGTAGCAGTGGAAAAAAACATCTTTTATTAGTACTGAATGGTCGTAGTCTAAAATTAGTCAATTTCATCTACGATTTTTGTGTGTCGTTGCAGAGAGAAATTCACCCTCCCACCCCTGCAGCTGATTTTTTTCAATCCCCGTTGCCTGCGGAGTGGGAGGGGGCGTGGTCTGGCAGAGTTGGGGGTGTGGATTATCAAGATGTTTCGAACGGTTATAGTCTGAAATTAGTCTATTTCATCTAAAATTTTGTGTGTCACCCTCCCACCCCTGCAGCTGACAGAAGTTTATTTTTCCCTTCATTCTTTCAATCCCTTTTGGCTGCGGAGTGGGAGGGGGCATGACCTGACAGAGTTGGGGGTGTGGCTTGGCAAAGCGCTTCGCATAGGTGATTTAATCTATTTCATTTAATGGTTCTGTGTGTCATTGCAGAATGGCTGCAGAGTGGGAGGGGGCGTGGTCTGACAGAGTTGGGGGTGTGACTTAGCAAGACGATTCGAACAGTTGTAGTCTATAATTAGTCTATTTTATCTAAAATTTTTGTGTGTCGTTGCAGAGAGAAATTCACCCTCCCACCCCTGCAGCAAACAGAAGTTTATTTTTACCTTTATTTTTTCAATCCCCGTTGGCTGCGGAGTGGGAGGGGGCGTAACCTGACAGAGTCGGGGGCGTGGATTAGCAAGACGCTTCACATGGGTGTATTTAATCTATTTCATTTAATGTTTCTGTGTGTCATTGCAGAAAGAAAGTCAACCTCCCACCCATCCCTGCAGCTGACAGAAGTTGATTTTTACCTTTATTTTTCAATCCCTGTTGGCTGCGGAGTGGGAGGGGGCGTGGCCTTACAGAGTTGGGGGCGTGGCTTAGCAAAGCGCTTCGCATAGGTGCATTTAATCTATTTCATTTAATGATTCTGTGTGTCGTTGCAGAATGGCTGCGGAGTGAGAGGGGGCGTGGCCTGACAGAGACGGGGCATGGCTTAGCAAAAGGCTTCGAACGGTTGTAGTCTATAATTAGTCTATTTCATCTAAAATTTTTGTGTGTCGTTGCAGAGAGAAATTCACCCTCCCACCCCTGCAGCAAACAGAAGTTTATTTTTACCTTCATTTTTTCAATCCCCATTGGCTGCGGAGTGGGAGGGGGCGTGACCTGACAGAGTCGGGGGCGTGGATTAGCAAGACGCTACGCATGGGTGTATTTAATCTATTTCATTTAATGTTTCTGTGTGTCATTGCAGAAAGAAAGTCAACCTCCCACCCATCCCTGCAGCTGACAGAAGTTGATTTTTACCTTTATTTTTCAATCCCTGTTGGCTGCGGAGTGGGAGGGGGCGTGGCCTTACAGAGTTGGGGCGTGGCTTAGCAAAGCGCTTCGCATAGGTGCATTTAATCTATTTCATTTAATGATTCTGTGTGTCGTTGCAGAATGGCTGCGGAGTGAGAGGGGGCGTGGCCTGACAGAGACGGGGCATGGCTTAGCAAAAGGCTTCGAACGGTTGTAGTCTATAATTAGTCTATTTCATCTAAAATTTTTGTGTGTCGTTGCAGAGAGAAATTCACCCGCCCACCCCTGCAGCAAACAGAAGTTTATTTTTACCTTCATTTTTTCAATCCCCATTGGCTGCGGAGTGGGAGGGGGCGTGACCTGACAGAGTCGGGGGCGTGGATTAGCAAGACGCTACGCATGGGTGTATTTAATCTATTTTATTTAATGTTTCTGTGTGTTGTTGCAGAAAGAAAGTCAACCTCCCACCCATCCCTGCAGCTGACAGAAGTTGATTTTTACCTTTATTTTTTCAATCTCTGTTGGCTGCGGAGTGAAAGGGGGTTTGGCCTGACAGAGTTGGGGGTGTGGCTTAGTGAGACCTGGGGCGGAGGTTTTAAGTACTTCTTTTAGGGTGGCCTGAATTAAAGGTCAATACCATGCTTATTTATGAGCCCACGCAAAAGGCAGCAGTGGAGGAAAACATCTTTTATTACTACTGAACTGTAGTAATAGAAAAAAACATGTTATATTTATGGTAACCGGAATACCTTTAACAGTGTCAGTGAATAGAAATAGATGAGATCCTCAGCTGCTGATAATTACCTGGTTGTTATGGAAACCTGCCCTCCCTGTGTGTGGCTTTGCAGAGAATGGCAGTTGGAGTTTAAAACCAAAGTTCCCAGTTGTAATGTTGGCTAATGGAGATCATATTTTGGGAATATCTCAGGAACGGTATGTCCTAGAGAGATGAGACCTGGTCTAAAACCTTCCCGGACACCTGATGTACCTGTGTGCCGAATTTGGTGAAAATCGGTCCAGTAGTTTGGTCGTGCATAGAGAACAGACAGACAGACAAACAGACATACAGAAACTCATTTTTATATTAAGATATATATATATATATATATATATATATATATATATATATATACAATATGTACATACAGTATACATATATATTGTTAGATCAAAATATTAAAACAGAAGATCCAAAGACCAAACAGCAATGTAAGAAAAAGGCAGCATATCCATTTGCAAAGAAATAAGAATAGTGAGAGGAGGTCAAACACAATGTTCAGATGACTTTCAATAAATTGGTAATCTAAAAACAATTTATACAGTGCAGTGATTTTAGATTAAACATTTCTAGGAACCATTTTCAGTTGGAAAAATAATGAAGCCCTACCTAATGGCTTCTGTTTCTGTTGCCTAAACCAATATTGGCCTGCTAAAACTTAAATACTATACTCAATATTAAAACAGAACAGCTACTGAAATGACCCAGTAGACTAAAATATAATGTCAATATGCACACCAAACAAATTATTGGCATGATGAACACATCTAGTCATTGGTGTAGTATTAATCTTTAAATTGGAATAACCTAGAGCTTAGAAGTGTGTATATTTTAAATGCTAGAAACCAATATAATTTCACTACAAACATTAAAAAGTACAGCAATTGGAGAAGAAATACATGAACAAAAATAATATTTGTTATAAGAAGCCTAAAGCACAGTATGTTCAAAACAAACTATAAACTACTTCAAACTACTACTTCAAATTGAAGTGCAAATTGAATGCACACTCAGTCTCCTAGCAACCCTCACTGAAAAACATGCCATACATAGATGGCATCAGTGTGCTGTCAATGTTCTTTTCACTGACCCATTGACTTGACCTTGCCAACTTTTTCAAATAGTTTACTTCGGACCAGAATCATTTCTACCTGAACCGAAGTAGCTTCAATTGCCTTGAAAATCGGCATACATATAACACCTTATATTCTCCTAGAAATAGAGTGAATCTCTTTTTGTTAATATTTTTATGAATTTTTGCTTTTCTCCCTCTCCTCCCTCCCTAAGTTCTTAAATGCAATGACAGCAATAGCAAATAATGCCACAGTGACACTAACATTATATAGCTGTGGGTAAACATATCTTTGACTGTGTTTAAAAACGCTCTTTAGCATTGCATGTGTTATGCTTTTTCGCATTCCAAAGCTTCCAAAAAATAAAGCTTCCTTATCAAGGGCAGATGGTGTTCAAACACACAGTGTTATGGGATTGAAAAAAAAAAAAGTGGTTTGTTGGGGGACCAAGCGTCCAAAAGGTATGCATTTACAAGGACAGAATGCCTGCCCATGTACACTTGTCAAAAGAAAAGGTGGCTTGTTGGGACCAAGCCTCCAAAAATAATTAGAAAATGTCAGAAAAAAGTGGTTTGTTCAGAACAAGCCTAGTAAAATTCTCCCTTTAAAGCAGCAAGTGTACAAAGTGGAAATAGTAGGGTAATGGTGGAATTTGGCTGCAACAGTAGTGCCAGCAGTAGCAGCATAGCATGGAACATACAAGGTAATAGATCAGCTATTGGTAGTAACATAGTAACATAGTTTATAAGGCCAAAAAAAGACAGTTCAGCCTGTTATCCTGCAAGTTGATCCAGATAAAGGTAAAAAAAAAAACCCTGTGAGGTAGAAGGCAATTTTCCCCACTTTAGGGGAGAAAAATCCTTCCCGACTCCAATCAGATAGAATAACTCAGAATAACTCTGTGTATCAATGACCCTTCTCTAGTAGCTATAGCCTATAATATTATTACACTGCAGAAATACATCCAGGCCCCTCTTGAACTCTTTTAGTGAACTCACCATCACCACCTCCTCAGGCAGAGATCTGCTTAGTCTAACTGCTCTTCCTGTAAGGAATCCTCTTCTATGTTTGTGTACAAACCTTCTTTCCTCCAAACGCAGAAGATGTCCCCTCGTCACAGTCACAGTACTGGGGATAAATAGATGATGGGAGAGATCTCTGTACTGACCCTTGATATATTTATATATAGTTATTAGTGTTGGGCGAGCATGCTCACCCAAGCACTAGATTTGCTTGAGCATGGAGATGCTTGCCATGCTCGAGTCTCCTCCCCGCACGTTTCTTGGCTGCTACGCCGCCAATAAGTGTGCAGGGTAGTACTTGCATTCACTGTAGTGCCATAGCCATGTTGGCTACTGGCATTACAGTGATTGGCTGGCCAGAACGCACCATCGGGTGCTATAAAGCACCCGATGACACATGGTTTGGCTCAGTCGTAGTCAGGGAGAGCTGCAGCAAGGAGGGACAGATAGTGTGGGGATAGGAATTTGTTAGGCAGGGTTAGGTTTAATCTTTCAAAGACCCAAAAGTCATTTTAAGGACTATTGTTTTATCCGGCTGCAATATATATTGTTAGTGCTAAATTTGTGCACAATTGTTTGGCCGCCGCTGACAATAACACAATCTGCGATATGTCTGCTGTATAACGTTTGGGAATCCTAAATACCTGTGACATTTAGTTTTTATGTTTTTTTTGCGGCTGGTCATAGCGACATTACCTGCGCTACGTCTGCTGTATAACATTTAAACATCCTAAATACCTGTCACATTCATTGTAATTTTTTCTGCCGCTACTCATAGCGATATTACCTACGCTACGTCTGCTGTATAACGTTTGCGCATCCTAAATATTTGTGACATTCGGTGACATTTTTTCTGCCGTTGGTGACAGCGACATTACCTGTGCTACATCTGCTGCATAACGTTTGCTCATCCTAAATATTTGTGACATTCAGTGAAACTTATTTGCTCATACACTTAAAAAATCTGTGCTACTGTACTTGTGACATACTTGCATATATACCATTTAATATGCGCAAGTCGAGCAGTAAGGGACGGGGAAGTGACCGTTCTGCTGATGGTGCACACAGAGGCCGTGGCTCTGGGTGCGGTGAAACTGTGCTGGCAGAGCACAAAAAACACAGTCATCCACAATTTCTAGCTTCATGTTCCAGTTTGCAGGGCGGCGCAACAAACCACTCTTGATGCCACACCAGTGCGACCAGGTAGCCGGTTGGATTGCAGCAGATAATGCTTCCAGTCGGTTAAGCAACACTCTGTCTTCACAAAGTCCAGTCTCAGTAGCCAAGAGTCTTGTCAACAGAATCCTCACCCTGATCCTCTTTCCACCCACCACGGAGAGTCTGGGCAAACAAGTGATCCGACACTGGATATTCTGAGGAGCTCTTTTCTTTGCCGTTCCTTGATTTGGGCCTCTCGCCAAGCCCGCTTGAAGAGGGACATGAGGAGATTTTGTGCCCTGATTCCCAAAATCATGAGCATCCACAGTCAGAAGAAGATGACGGTGGGGAACGGCAATTAGTGTCTCACAAGGTGAATGATGATGATGATGAGACACAGTTGCCAATAAGTCAATGGCAATTAGTGTCTCAAGAGGTTTATGATGAGGATGAGACACAGTTGTCCATAAGTGAGGTTCTTGTTAGGTCAACAAGTCAAGAGGAGGACCAGAGTGAGGAAGTGGAGGAGGAGGTGGTGGACGATGAAATCACTGACCCAATCTGGGAAGGTGGCAAGCCAAGCGAAGACAGCAGAACAGAGGGGGAGGGATCTGCAGCACCGCAACTGTCTGGAAGAGGCAGTAGGGTGTAAAAAGAGAGAAGACAGGCCACACCAAATAGGCCCAATACCCGGAAAACCCCCTTGTGGCAATCTTCCTTGCCAAGGGGTAGGTGTTCCACAGTCTGGCGCTTTTTTAATGAAAGTGCAATAAAAGAAGTGTCATTTCCAACCTGTGCCGTACCAAAATGAGCAGGGGCGTGAACACTAGCAACCTGACCACTACCAGCATGATCCGCCACATGGCAGCAAAGCACCCTAATAGGTGGGCCGAATGCCTGGGTCCACAATCGGTGTCTGTGGGTCACACCACTGCCTCCTCTTACCCTGTGTTATGTGCTGGCCAATCCCCTGTCCAAGACGCAGGTCCAGATGCCTCCCGCCCTGCCCCTGGACCTTCGCAAGCACCATCAGCTAGCCCATTCACTTCTGTGTCCCAGCGCAGCATACAGATGTCCATACCCCAGGCCTTTGAACGAAAGCGCAAATACCACGCCACCCACCCACAGGCCATAGCACTAAATGCACAATTTTCCAAATTGCTGGCCCTGGAAATGTTGCCATTTAGGCTTGTGGACACTGAGGCTTTTCGCAGCCTGATGGCAGCAGCTGTCCCTCGTTACTGAGTACCTAGCCGCCACTATTTTTCCCAGTGTGCCGTCCCCGCCTTACACCAGCATGTGTCCCGTAACATAACTGGAAGCAGTGTTGCACTGCAGTGGCGAAGCGGCAACAGGCTGTGCTGAAACTTATTTGCTTCCTTGGGCAACCGAGGAGGGGAGACAAGGGGAACACACAGCAGTTCCAACAGAGACAGGGTGACACTCTCCAAGGCCTGGGACGGTTTCATGACACCCCGCCAGCACCCTCACCTTGATGAGCGGCCTAGTGTGACAAGGAGGGAAAAGTTTTGGAAGATGGTGAAGGAGTACCTAGCTGACCGTGTCAACGTCCTTAGTGATCCCTCTGTGCCTTACAATTATTGGGTATCCAAGCTGGACACGTGGCATGAACTGGCGCTCTACGCCTTGGAGATGCTGGCCTGCCCTGCCACCAGAGTTTTGTTAGAGCGGGTATTTAGTGCTGCTGTGGGCATAATAACTGATAAACGCATCCGCCTGTCAACTGAAAATGCTGATAGGTTGATTTTTATAAAAATGAACAAGGCCTGGATTGCCCCTGACTTCGCTACCTCACCAGAGGAAAGCGGCTGAACATTGAATACACTGTATTCCCATGCACCCCTTCCTCTTCCTTTTCTCGTCCTCTTCTTCCTCTTCCTCCATCATATCAAAATGCTTATTAGGCTACCCTCGCCTCTAATGTTTTAGAGGGTCAGCTCAGCAGCAGACCCACCCCTAATGTTTTAGAGGGTCACCAGCAGGCCCTCACCCATAATGTTTTAGAGTGTCAGCTCAGCAGCAGGCCCTCATTCCTAATGTTTTAGAGGGTCACCAGCTGCCCCCTGCTGCTAATGTTTTTGAGTGTCACCAGCAGGCCATCAATCATAATTTTTCAAGGGTGTGTCTGATGCCCTCCTTTATGTGTAATGAAGGGTGTATTGGAGTGCCTGTTCCTTGTAATTTTTGGCAACCCTTTCACTTAGTACATAGGCTTTATGAGTCCAACTACCTGAACAATTGTACCACAATGTGAATGAGACCCTCCTTTATTTGATATACAGGGTGTATCAGAGTTCCTCTTCCTTGTAATTTTTGGCAACCCTTGCACTTTATATACAAGTAAATATACAGGAAAGAATGTTTCCTAACAAATTTTCCTCTAAAATCGATTTTATCTTCAGTTTTGTGTGTATTATTGTCATTCTATTAAAGTGGTGTAATACTCGGACAACAATGTAAGTGTGACACACTGATGCCAAGCTGACCGTCCAAAATATTAAAGTGTGACACGCTAATTCCGAGCTTACCGTCAAAAAAATTATATTCTTGATGTGACATTCTGCTGAAGAGCAGACCGAAGAAGAAATGACCAGGGAACGGGTTATGTTTCTGGACAAATGCTGGTGTAAGGCGGGGACGGCACACCATGAAAACTAGTGGCGGCTGGGGACTGCGTAACAAGGGACAGGCGCCGCCATCAGGCTGCGAAAAACCTCGGTGTCCACCAGCCTAAATGGCAACATTTCCAAGGCCAGCAATTTAGAAAGTTGCACGTTTAGAGCTATGGCCTGTGGGTGGGTGGCAGGGTATTAGCGCTTGCGTTCAAATGTCTGGTGTAAGGATATTTGAATGCTGCGCTGGGACATTGAAGTGGACGTGCTGGCTGATGGTTCCTGCGAAGGTCCAGGTGCAGGGCGGGAGGCATCTGGGCCTGCGTCTTGGACAGCAGGTAACAGAGGGGAAGAGGAGGCAGTGGTGTGACCCAGAGACACAGATTGTGGACCCAGGCGTTCGGCCCACCTTTTAGGGTGCTTTGCTGCCATGTGGCGGATCATGCTGGTAGTGGTCAGGTTGCTGATGTTTACGCCCCTGCTCATCTTGGTACGGCACACGTTACAAATTACAATCTGTTTATCGTCATCACATTTCCCAAAAAAACCCGCCAGACTGCAGAACACTTAACCCTTGCCAAGGAAGATTGCCGCAAGGGGCTGCTCCAGGAACATTTGCTGGCCTGATTGGGGTGGCCTGCCTTCTCCCTTTTGCCACCCCACTGCCTCTTCCAGCCTATTGCGCTGCTGCGGATCCCTCCCCCTCTGTACTGCTGTCCTCGCTCGGCTTGCCACCTTCCCATGTTGGGTCAGCTATTTCATCGTCCACCACCTCCTCTTTCACATCCTCACTCTGGTCCTCCTCCTGACATGGTGAACTAGCAAGAACCTGACTTAACTGCATCTCATCAACAACCTCTTGAGACATTTATTGCCCATGACTTATTGGCAACTGTGTCTCATCATCATCATGCACCTCGTGAGACGCTAGTTGCCGTTCCCCACCGTCATCTTCTTCGGACTATGTTTGCTCAATAGGTTGGGAATCAGGGCACAATATCCCCTCATGTCCCACTTCAAGCGGCCTTGGAGAGAAGCCCAAACCAAGGAACGGTGATGCAAAAAGCTCCTCGGAATATCCGAATGTGGAATCACTTCTTTGCCCAGACTCTGCATGGTAGGAGGAAGGAGGATCAGGGTGAGGATTCGGTTGCCCAGACTCTTGGCTACTGAGACTGGACTTTGTGGAAGAGGGAGTGGTGCTGAACCGACTGGAAGCATTATCAGCTGAAATCCAACCGACTACCTGCTCGCACTCCCGGCTAGCATGCCTCTCTCCCTACAGTGTATGTCTCTCCTTGCTGCAGCAGCGCATGTGGCATTAATGGTAAGCCACCTAGCGCTATTTTCACCACCTTTAAAGTCCTCCAAAATAATAAAATGTAGGTTTGTGCCAGATATAATAGCCCTTAAAAGGTCTTTTGGGTCTTTGTTTAGTGATTTCTATCCCTGCCTAGCGTGCTTCTCTCCCTACACTGTCTGTCCCTGCATGCAGCAGCTTTCCCTGTCTAACACTGGCCGGGTCACATGTCACCGGGTGGTGACCCGGCTAGCCAATTAGTGTAATCCTAGTAGCTAAGATGGCTACTGGCATTACACTGAATGCCATCCCTCCCCGCACGCTAATTGGCTAATTAACGTGTGGGGAGGTGACTCGAGCATGGTGCTCGAGCAGACGCGGTATTCGACCGAATACAGCGTGGTCCCGAGCACCGCCATGTTCGGTCGAATAGTGTATTCGACCGAACATGTTCACTCAACACTAATCCAGACATCCTCCCCATGCTGTTCCCTAACCATTTCAGTAGTGTTTCCACCATTTTCTCACGTTTCCCTATGAACCAGACATCCTCCCCTCAGCAGAGCAGGGGGTGTCTGGTCTTCTCCCATTGACTTCCATTATACTAGGGTGCTCGGCCGAGCATTCGAGCCCCATCTAGTGTTCGGCCAGAGCACCCGAGCATTGCGGTGCTCGATCATCACTAATAAGATATGAGAAATGTCAAATAAGTACTTTTCAAGCACTATAAATATCACATGATCTAGCCCATCAGATGAACCTTGTAAAAATAAAATGAAGATCCATTTTTGGTCACAATAACCATATTGAGCAATAAAAAAAAGTAATATGTACCACAAAACGTTACCAATAAAAACTTCATCTCATCCCACAAAAAAAGAGCCCTCACACAAGACCATCACCAAAAAAAATATGCCTGTCATAAAAAGTCGACGTCGATGTCATCGTGTTTCTACTTTAACAAAACCCATAAAGAAACAGAGTTGCTTCCTTTTTTTTATCCTGCTTCCCAAAAAGCAAAATTTATAGTGATCAAAAGTCATATGTTCCCCAACCAGTCATGAAATGTCAACTCATCAGTCAAAAAAATAAGTCTTCGCACAGCTCAATCAAGAGAAAAAATGTATGGTTCTCAGTAAATGGCTGTACTGGTACCCTGAGGCTGTTCAAAAGCAAAATGTTGCCTGTAAACCAATCCATCAAAATCTGCTGCAAAACAAAAAAGTTGATCTTTCCCTTCTGAACCGTGCTGCATTCCCAAACAGCAGTTTAAATCCACCTTTATGGCCTTTCAGGATCCAACAGAACTCAACTAACAATCTAAAGTATGTCTCAGATGGCACAAGCTGGTCACAAAATACTGGGCACTGAAATGCCATATATGTGGAAAATGTTCAAATTTCATGTTGCACAGAGCCTTGTTCATTAACCCCTTCAAGACCAAGCCAGTTTTCACCTTAAGGACCAAGCTACATTTTCACTTTATGTGGTAATAACTTTGGAACGCTTTTACTTATCTAAGCGATTCTGAGATTGTTTTCTCGTGACATAGTTGTACTTCATGTTAGTGGTAAATTTGAAGTAATATGTTTCACCTTTATTTATAAAAAAATTAAAAAATTTACAGAAAATTTGGAAAAATTCATAATTTTTGAAATTTGAATGTCTCTGCTTTAAAAGCAGATTGTGATACCTCATAAAATAGTTGTTACTGTACATTTCTCAGATGTCTACTTCATGTTGGCATCATTTTGTAAAAATCATTTTATTTTTCAGGAAGTTTGAAGGCTTAGAATTTTAGAATCAATTCTTAAAATTTTTAAGAAAAGTTCCAAAACCCACTTTTCAAGGACCAGTTCAGTTATCAAGTCACTTTGTGGCGCTTACATAATAGAAACCACCCATAAATGATCTAATTTTAGAAACTACACCCATCAAGTTAATCAAAACTGATTTTACAAACCTTTTGTTAACAAGAATGTAAGGAAAATGGAGGTGAAATTTCAAAAAATTACTTTTTTGCAGATTTTCTATTTTAATCTATTGTCCCTTTAACACAGCAAGGGTTAACAGCCTCAATATTTATTACCCTGATTCTGCAGTTTACAGAAACAGAATTTGTAAATTACAAGATGAGGTGACAGTTTTATTGGTACTATTTTGTGGTACATATGATTTTTGATTGCTCAGTATTACATTTTTTGTGCGGCAAGGTAACCGAAAAATGGATGTTGTGGCACAGTTTTTAATTTTTGTTTTTTACTGAGTTCTCCTGACAGGATAGATCATATGTTGCTTTTATAGAGCAGGTTGATATAGACGCGACAATACAAAGTATGTGTATTTTTTTCTTTTGTTTCAGTTCTACATAATAAAGCATTTTTAAAAACAAAAATTATGTTTTTGTGTCTTCTTTTTCTAAAAGGTACATTTCATTTATTTTTCTGCCGATCATCTGTTGGGGCTTATTTTTTGCCGAAAGAGTTGACGTTTTTATAGGTAGCATTTTTGGGTATATATGATTTTTTGATCACTCATTATTACACTTTATGTGGCAAAGTGACCAAAAAAATCGTTTTGGCAGAGTTTTTATTTTATTTTTTATGAAATTCACCTTAGGGGTTAGATCATGTGATATTTTTATAGAGCTGGTTTTTACACGGAGATACCTAATATGTCTACTTTTTTATGTATTTTAGTTTTAAACAATAGAAGCATTTTTTTTTAAATCATGTTTTAGCTTCTCCATTTTCCGAAAGCTATATATATGTATATTTTTTTGGGCGCTTATCTTATATAGGGGCTCATTTTTTGCGGGAGGAGATGACGGTTTGGGACCATTTTGAGTTGTTTACAGTTTTTATTTTTTTATGGTGTTCACCTTAGGGGGTAAGTCATATAATATTTTTATAGAGGAAGTCATTACGGATGTGGAGATACCTAATATGTCCACATTTTTTTACATTTATTTTAGTTTTACACAATAAAAGCTTTTTTGAAGACAAAGAAATCATGTTTTAGTGTCTCCATTTTTTGAAAGCCTTTTTTTATCTTTTGGACGATTGTCTTAGGTAGGGTCTCATTTCTTGCGGGAAGAGATGACAGTTTGATTGGTACTATTTTGGGTTACATATGTTGTTTTGATTTGGAATTACACTTTTTGTGATGTATGGTGACCATAAAAATGGCATTTTTGGTATTTTTTAATTTTTTTTACGGTGTTCACCTGAGGGGTTAGATCATGTGATATTTTTATAGAGCAGGTTGTTACGGATGTGGCGATATCTAATATGTCTACTTTAAAAAATGTATTTCAGTTTTACACACTAAAACCATTTTGAAGGAAAATAATCATGTTTTATTGTCTCCATTTTCTGATAGCCATATTTTTTTTTATTTTTTTAGACAATTGTCTTACTGTAGGTAGAGTATTATTTTTTGTGGGAAGTGATGATGGTTTGATTGGTACCATTTTGGGGTGTGTATGACTTTTTGATCGCTTGGAATTACACTTTTTGTGATGAAGGTGACAAAATAAACTTGCATTTTTGGCACAGTTTTTAATTTTTTTTTTTTTTACCGCGTTCACCTGAGGGCATAGATCATATGATATTTTTATAGAACAGGTTATTACGGACGCGGTGATACCAAACATGTATACTTTTTTTTTACATTTATTTCAGTTTTACACAATAAAAGCATTTTTGAAGGAAAAAAAGGGGTTTTGCGGGAACAGATGACGGTTTGATTGGCACTATTTTGGGGTACATAAGTCTTTTTGATTGCTTGGAATTACACTTTTTGTGATGTAAGGTGACCAAAAATGGCATTTTCGTTCAGTTTTTTTTTACATTTTTTTTGCGGCGTTCACCTGAGGTGGTAGATCATGTGATATTTTTATACAGCACTTTGTGATGGACGCGGCGATACCTAATATGTGTGTTTTTTAAAAAAAAAAACCATTATTTTATGGTGAGGGGGTGTTTTTTCTTTTTTTACTTGAAACTTTATTTTTTTATTATTAAAAAACACTTTTTTTACTTTTTTTTTTACTTTTTACATTTGTCCCTCTGTGGAACTTCACGTTTTCAGGATTTGATCCCTGTTCAATTCAGTACAATACTTTCTGTATTGTACTGAATTGAACTGTCAGCGTCTCACTGTGTAAGACGCTGACAGGTTGCCTAGGAGACCCAGTCCTCAGGCTGGCTCTCCTAGGCTTCTGTACATGACAGGCTCCGATGCCTGTGTAAGGCATCGGCGCTGCCATGGCAACCATCGGCCCCCTGACAGTGCAGCGTGGGGGAGCGATTGGGGTCAGAGGGAGCTCCCTCCCTCTCTCAGACCCCACACATGCCGCGCTGACCGTGGCGTGTGAACGGTTAATCCACCAGCATCACCACGCACAGCGATGCCGGCGGATGCAGCAGTGGCCCAGCTCCCGCATCCGCCCGATCAAAATGAGGTGACTTTTGTAAATTTTGTCAGTGGTTTGGTTTCTAAAACTGGGTCAATTATTGGAAGTTTCTTTCTTTTTTAATCATTTCTGCAGTTTTTGGTCAGTGCAGTATAAATCAGCAGACTAGGCCTGAAATGTACGTAGTGCTTTTTTTCTTTTGAACCAAACAGCAGTTTACGATCATATATGTAGTGTAACCATATACAGGAGAACATGCGTAAGAAATTATGGAGTGATTTTTCTCCAGTTACCCCTTGTGAAAATAAAAAATCTGGGGTTAAAGCCACATTTTATTACTAAGTGTTCTTAAATTTTACGAAACACGTGTGGGGTTAAAGCAATCAATACTCCCCTCAATAAATTTGTTGAGTTTTGTCATTTCCAAAATGAGTTTACTTTTTTGGGGGTTCCCACTTTAGTGGTACCTAAGGGTCTCTTCAATTGCAAAATGGCACTGGAAAACATTTCCAGCAAAATCTGCCCTCCAAAAACCATATGACGCTCCCTCCTTTCTGAGCTCTGCCGTGTGCATACACAGCAGTTTATGATCACATATGGGCAGTTCTGTAAACTGCAGAATCAGGGTCATAAATATAAGGTTTGTTTTTCTATTAACCATTGCTGTTAAAATGGAAAATGTGCTAAATAGTGAAATTTTTAAATTTCACCTCCGCTTTGCTTTAAGTTTTGTGGAACACTTAATTTGTTAACAAAGTTTTTTTTAAATCAGGTTGAGGAGTGTGGATTCTATGTTGGAGGCAATACCGTATTTTTCGCTTTATAAGACATACCCAATGATAATATGCACCCCAGATTTTAGAGTAGGAAAATAAGAAAAAAATATTTTTCATCAGACCTCATATCAGATCCTCATATCAGACCCCCATAAATTTCAGATTAGCCCACTCAGCCCCCATCAGACCTCAGATCAGCCCACTCAGCCCCCATCAGACCTCAAATCAGCCCACATACAGTAAGACTAAAAAAAAAAACCTCTCTTACCTCTCCTGTGCCACAGCTCTGCTCCAGGTCCAGCGCTTCCTTGTCTTCTCCTGCCAGCGCTGCTCTGGGGTCAGGACAATGCAGCACCAGCAGGAGAGGACAAGGGAGTGCTAGAACCGGAGAGGAGCCATGGCGCAGGAGGGTGAGTATCTAAAGCACCTAATGCATACGAGTGAGTGCTTTCATAATGGAAGCGCTGACTAGTATTCGCTTTATAAGATGCACAGCCATTTCCCCCCTACTTTTGGGGGAAATAAGTGTGTCTTATAAAGCGAAAAATACTGTATGTGTATTTTCTCTTATGTAGGCCCCTCAAAATCACTTCAAAATCAAATCAGTAATTAAAGGGTTTGTCCCATGAAAAATATTCTACAGTTTTCACACCAGCCCCTTGATCTGAATACTTTTGTAATTGCATATAATTAAAAATGTAGCATAACCATTGAGTTATTCACTGAAATATATTATAAATATAATATATATATATATATATATATATATATATATATATATATATATATATATATATATATATATATATATATATTATAATATATTCTCCTGCTGTTTGTTTTCTTATTTCTTTGACCTGCTCACTCAGAAGGCTGTACATGCTCAGGTTCATCATTCAACTGCCTCATGTGTTGTGATATGGAGAGTTGAGACACGTCCCCTTAGCTGCAGCAGAAAAGACACTCCCCTTGAGTTGTCAGCTTGATATAAATCTAGCAGAGAAATGAATGGGGAGATCTCTGGATCCATGTGAGGTACAGGGCTGGTTCTAGCTTTGTTATAAATAGATTGTCATGGACTATATGATGTCTGATGTTCATTTTCTACATTATTCATGGGATTACTCCTTTAAAATGTCAGTTTTGGAAATGTTCTTGAAATTTTTGAAACCAACTTCTAAAATTCTAAGTCTTTTAACATCCTAAAAAAATAAAATTATATTTACTTGATGCCAACATGAAGTACACATATGGTGAATGTTAATAACTATTTTGAGGTGTCACTATCTTTCTTATAAGCAAAGAAATGTAAAAAAGCTAAAACATATCTTTATATTTTCTACTAATATAAAGCATGATGTGTCACAAGAAAATATATTTAGAATCACTTGGATAAGTAAAAGCATTCTAAAGTTATTACCACATAAAAGTGACACATGTCAGATTTGCAAAAATATGTGAGCCAGGTAAAAACTGACTTGGTCTTGAAGAGGTTAGGGGTGTCTTATAATGAAATACAAAAATACTTTAGAGTCCTCTCACAGATCTAACACTTTTCTGCAAATTTTCCTTTAGCAAAAATGTTTTTTTATAAGTCTAAAATTCTATTTATTTCTTGATATTTCTGCAGAAAGAACAATTTTATTACAACCCTAATGAATAATCCTCATAGCGTATTTTTTGCTCCATAAGACACAATGGATAATAAGATGCACCTAAGATTAAGAGGAAGAAAATAAGAAAAAAAATATTTTCATCACACCCCATTGTTAATCAGTAGAGATGAGCGAGTAGTGAAATATTCGTAATATAAAAGTTCGAAATTCGATTCGAATAGACCGCGATATTCGACTATTCGACCGAATATCGAATCCCATTAAAGTCTATGGGAAAAAAAAGCTCGCCACTTGGAAATCTCAATTCGACCACTTGGAGGTCACCAAGTCCACCCTGAAACCTCAGAAAAGGATGCCAACACTGCTGGAATGCAACTGGGACAGCAGGGGAAGCATGTCTGGGTGCATATAACGCGCCCAAGTCGCACTATTACGCCACTATCACAGCCTCTCAACAATACACTCCAAAGACAATATAACCTCTCTGTAAAGTGAGACCATACAAGGAAACCTTCTTTCCTCTACATTGCCATGGACCCCAAGCCAAACTAGACAAAAAAGAAGATAAAATTCTGCACCCCTTAAAATCACGTTGCCTATGACAACCACAGATGGCATAGGCAAGGGGGAAAGCAATCAAGCCATCACGATTTTTCCCTCTGTGCCATCCCTGCCTTGCCCAGGCACATGTCCCAAAACATCATCCACGACCGAGTAACACGGTTACTGCAAAAGGCCATTTGACCACCAACACTTTGGTTTGAGGTCGGGGATGCTACATCTCCCTGACAGCACACTGGGTGAATGTTGTGGAGGCGGGGATGGGCAAACCTGCTACCCCCACCCAAGTTTTGGGCCTTGGTTCTGTCTGGATTTCCGCAACCCTTACAGACAACTCGGCAAACCCCTCCTACTCCTTCTAGATTTGTTAAATCTGTCCACCACCCAGTCAAGTCCACAAAGTCCAGTCTCGTTGATAGCCTGCAGAAACTGCAGGGACCTCACTCTGACCCTCCTTCCTCCCACCCTGCCCAATGTTATCAACCCAGTGTTCCCACCCATGCAAGAATCGCAGGAGCCATCTGAGGATTTTGTTTGTTCTGATGCCCAAACACTGGAGCAAGCTCCATCTCTAGCTGATGGTGGTGTGGAACGGGCACTAAAGTGTAAAATGATTAGGGACGATGATGAGACACAGTTGCCAGCAAGGGAGGCTGTTGGAGCAAAGTGAGGCAGTGTAAGAGGAGGTGGTTGAGTATGACGAAGTCAGTGACCCGACCTGGCCCAGTGTCATGTCTAGCAGGTAAAGCAGTGGGGATGTTGAGGGATGCGTAGGACCGCAAAAGGCAGGAAGAGGCCGTGGGCTGGCCAGAGGCTCATGGAGAAGGCAGGCTAGAGCCCGCAGGGCCGCATTTCTTCCCTATAACAGGCCCCCACACAAAGCTCTCCCATCGAGGGCTCTTAGGTCCTTGTTGTGAAAATATTTTAATGAGTGCGCAAAGTTAGCTTGAGGTGAGCCCTCAAAAAAATTATATGGAGGCCCAAGAGGTGAGCCCTCGAAAAAATTAAGTGGAGGCCAAAGAGGTGAGACCTCTTAAAAATTGTATTAAGGCCCAAGAGGTGAGCCATAATAAAAATTGTTTGTAGGCCCAAGAGGTGAGACCTCTGAAAAATTGTTTGTAGGCCCAAGAGGTGAGACCTCTTAAAAATTATGTGGAGGCCAAAGAGGTGAGACCTCTTAAAAATTGTTTGTAGGCCCAAGAGGTGAGACCTCTTAAAAATTGTTTGTAGGCCCAAGAGGTGAGCCATGAGAAAAATTGTTTGTAGGCCCAAGAGGTGAGACCTCTGAAAAATTGTCTGTAGGCCCAAGAGGTGAGACCTCTTAAAAATTATGTGGAGGCCAAAGAGGTGAGACCTCTTAAAAATTGTTTGTAGGCCCAAGAGGTGAGACCTCTTAAAAATTGTTTGTAGGCCCAAGAGTTGAGCCATGAGAAAAATTGTTTGTAGGCCCAAGAGGTGAGACCTCTTAAAAATTATGTGGAGGCCAAAGAGGTGAGACCTCTTAAAAATTGTTTGTAGGCCCAAGAGGTGAGACCTCTTAAAAATTGTTTGTAGGCCCAAGAGGTGAGCAATAAATATATTTTTTTTTTTTTTTACGGAGCAATTCTATGGCGGTTAAGGAGGAGGAGGTGGAGGAGGAAATGACACTTCATACAGATGGCACTTCACTTTTGGCTGCTTTCCACTGTTGGAGAAGCAAAGTTCGGGTCAATCCACTTGCTGTTCATTTTGATTAGCGTCAGCCTGTCGGCACTGTAGGTTGACAGACGGCTGCGCTTATCGGTTATAATGCCCCCGGCTGCGCTGAACACCCTTTCTGATAGAACGCTGACGGCAGGGCAGGCAAGCACCTCCAAGGCATACAGGGACAGTTCCAGCCACGTGTCCAACTTGGAGACCCAGTAAGTGTAGGACGCCGAGGGATCGGGGAGGACAGGGGTACGGTCTGCCAGGTACTCCCGCAACATCCGCCGATACTTGTCCCTCCTGCTGATAGCGGGCCCCGCAGTGATGGAAGTTGCACGAGGGGGTGCCATGAACGTGTCCCACACCTTGGAGAGTGTTCCCCTGGTGGCTGTGGGCCTGATCGATGTTGTGGGACTCTGGGAGACCCTCTCCTCTCTGCCGCCAGCGATGGTGGGTGGGAAAATCTCCATCATGTTCTGCACGAGTTCCCTCTGGTATTCCAGCAATCGATTCGTCCTCTCCTCTACCGGAATAAAAGAGGAGACGTTATCTTTATACCGGGGGTCCAGGAGTGCGAAGACCCAGTACAGTTTGTTCTCACTATCCGGTCAACACGTGTGTCCCGGGAAAAGCAGCCCAGCATGAAGTCAGCCATGTGTGCCAGACTCTGAATAGGCATGACGTCACTGCCCCCACCAGAAGGATCACTTGCCATTTCCTCCTCTTCCTCTTCCGCCTCCTCTCCGCCCCATCCGCGCTGAACCAATGGGACGCACACAGCCTGACTGCTACCCTCGCCGCCAGCATCCACCTCCTCTTCCACAGCCACCTCCACGTCGTCCTCCTCCTCCTCCTCATCCTCCTCCTGCAAAAAGTGTGTTCTGACTGTGTAGCTCCGTTGCGTCTCCTCCTACCCCCGTCTCCTCTGCGTGCAATGCGTTCTCCCTTATTGCGATGAGCGATTCTTTAAGGACGCATAGGAGTGGGATGGTTACGCTCACTATAGCGTCCTCGCTGCTGACCTTCTTGGTGGACTCCTCAAAGATACGCAGTACATCGCATATGTCTGCCATCCATGGCCACTCGTGGTTGGCAAACTGAGGGAGCTAAGTTGGAGGCACGCGTGGATTCATAATCTGGTACTCCATCAATGCTCTCTGCTGCTCACACACCCTGGCCAACATGGAATAGGTGTAATTCCAGCGAGTCGGCAGGTCGCACAACAGCCGATGTTCAGGCAAATGGAGGCGTTGCTGGAGTTTTTTAAGCTAGCAGCAGCTACAGTTGACTTCCGAAAGTGAGCGCACAAGCGCCGCACTTTCACCAGTAGCTCTGCCAGGTTGGGGTAAGTCTTTAGAAATTTTTGGACTACCAGATTAAAAACGTGGGCCAGGCATGGTACGTGATTGAGTTCGGCAAGCTCCAGAGCCGCCACCAGGTTACGGCCGTTATCGCACACGACCATGCCTGGTCCTAGCTGCAGCGGCGACAGCCACATCTCCGTCTGCTGCAATATGGCGTCCCTCACCTCTGGGGCGCTGTGCTTCCTGTCGCCCAAGCTGATGAGCTTAAGCACCGCCTGCTGACGTCTCCCCGCGCCAGTGCTGCAACGCTTCCAGCTAGCGGCTGAGGGCGATGTTAAGGCAGAGGAGGAGGAGGAGGAGGAGGAAGAGGAGGGGGGTTTATCAGAACCCGTGCTGGCAATCTTGGGCGGGGGTGTAGGTAGGCCGTCTCTGTTTGCGACCCCGTCCCCGCTTCCACAACATTCACCCAGTGTGCCGTCAAAGGATGTATCGT
>ONZH01027928.1:0-137467 GCA_900303285.1 Rhinella marina | reverse complement strand
GATTTATCAAAGTGGTGTAAAGTAGAACTGGCTTAGTTGCTCATAGCAACCAATCAGATTCCACCTTTCATTTCCAAAGGAGCTGTAAAAAATGAAAGTGGTATCTGATTGGTTGCTGTGGGCAACTAAGCCAGTTCTACTTTACACCAGCTTGATAAATCTCCCACTGTGTCTTTAGATCTGGTCACAATCCTCAGGTGGTTAGCTCAATCTCTATAAGTGGAGAAGTATTATATATATATATATATATATATATATATATATATATATATGCAGTAACAGACCAAAAGTTTGGACACACCTTCTCATTCAAAGAGTTTTCTGTATTTTCATGACTATGAAATTGTACATTCACACTGAAGGCATCAAACTATGAATTAACACGTGGAATTATATACTTAACAAAAAAGTGTGAAACAACTGAAAATATGTCTTATATTCTAGGTTCTTCAAAGTAGCCACCTTTTGCTTTGATTACTGCTTTGCACACGCTTGGCATTTCTCTTGATGAGCTTCAAGAGGTAGTCACCTGAAATGGTATTCCAACAGTCTTGAAGGAGTTCCCAGAGATGCTTAGCACCTGTTGGCCCTTTTGCCTTCACTCTGTGGTCCAGCTCACCCCAAACCATTCTCGAATTGGGTTCAGGTCTGGTGACTGTGGAGGCCAGGTCATCTGGCGTAGCACCCCATCACTCTCCTTCTTGGTCAATAGCCCTTACACAGCCTGGAGGTGTGTTTGGGGTCATTGCCTGTTGATAAATAAATTGATGGTCCAACTAAACGCAAAACGGATGGAATAGCATGCCGCTGCAAGATGCTGTGTTAGCCATGCTGGTTCAGTATGCCTTCAATTTTGAATAAATCCCCAACAGTGTCACCAGCAAAGCACCCCCACACCATCACACCTCCTGCTTCATGCTTCACGGTGGGAACCAGGCATGTAGAGTCCATCCGTTCACCTTTCTGTGCGCACAAAGACCACGGTGGTTGGAACCAAAGATCTCAAATTGGACTCATCAGACCAAAGCACAGATTTTCCACTGGTCTAATGTCCATTCCTTGTGTTCTTTAGCCCAAACAAGTCTCTCTGCTTGTTGCCTGTCCTTAGCAGTGGTTTCCTAGCAGCTATTTTACCATGAAGGCCTGCTGCACACAGTCTCCTCTTAACAGTGTTGTAGAGATGTGGTCTGCTGCTAGAAACTCTGTGTGGCATTGACCTGGTCTCTAATCTGAAGCTGCTGTTAACCAGCGATTTCTGAGGCTGGTGACTCGAATGAACTTATCCTCGCAGGCAGAGGTGACTCTTGGTCTTCCTTTCCTGGGGCGGTCCTCATGTGAGCCAGTTTCTTTTTAGCGCTTGATGGTTTTTGCGACTGCACTCGAGGACACTTTCAAAGTTTTCCCAATTTTTCAGACTGACTGACCTTAATTTCTTAAAGTAATGATGGCCACTCCTTTTTCTTTACTTAGCTGCTTTTTTCTTGCCATAATACAAATTCTAACAGTCTATTCAGTAGGACTATCAGCTGTGTATCTACCTGACTTCTGCCCAAAACAACTCATGGTCCCAAACCCATTTTTAAGGAAAGAAATCCCACTTATTAAATCTGACAGGGCACACCTGTGAAGTGAAAACCATTTCAGGTGACTACCTCTTGAAGCTCATCAAGAGAATGCCAAGAGTGTGCAAAGCAGTAATTAAAGCAAAAGGTGGCTACGTTGAAGAACCTAGAATATAAGACATATTTTCAGTTGTTTCACACTTTTTTGTTAAGTATATAATTCCACATGTGTTAATTCATAGTTTTGATGCCTTCAGTGTGAATCTACAATTTTCAGTCATGAAATACAGAAAACTCTTTGAATGAGAAGGTGTGTCCAAACTTTTGGTCTGTACTGTAAATATATATATATATATTTCTAAGACAATTGTCCAAAAAATAAAAAAAATATGGCTTTCAGAAAATGGAGACACTAAAACATGATTTTTTTCCCTTCAAAAATGGTTTTAATGTATAAATACATTTTTTAAAGTAGACATATTAGGTATTGCCATGTCCGTAACAACCTGCTGTATAAAAATATCACATGACCTAACCCCTCAGGTGAACACCTAAAAAAAAATACCAAAAATGCCATTTTTTTTCTCACCATACATCACAAAAAGTATAATTCCAAGCGATCAAAACAACATATGTAACCCAAAATAGTACCAATCAAACCGTCATCTCTTCCTGCAAGAAATTAGACCCTACCTAAGACAATCGGTCAAAACATAAAATAAATATGGCTTTCAAAAAATGGAGACACTAAAACATGATTTTGTAATGGGAGGCCGGCGACGCGCTCCCTCCGCGCAGCGCCGCTGGACCTCTCCGCCCCCCTAGAGACGGAGCAGTAGGGAATTGAAGTGCTGTCTGGTCAGCCAGCACTTCATCAGTTAATTATCTTTGGGTTTTTAGCCATGTGGTGCTGATCACACCACATGGCTACTTTGCATATTGTTTTGGCAGCAATGCTCCGCCTCAGGTCATGTGATGCTGGCCACATCACATGATCCTGGGCGGGATATTTAAAGATGGCAACTGCCTTGACAAGTGCCTGTTACTGAAGTTCCTTCCTTGCAGTGCTGTGTGGTTTTCTACTTGTGACCTGCCGTATTATCTGACCTATTGCTTGTGACCCTCGGACCTTGCTTTTGCCTTATCCTTGGATCCTGACGTACATTCCTGGTTTGACCTTTGTTTGCCTGACTTTTCGACTATTGTGTCTGTTTGTTTCCGTGTCCGTTTGTTCTCCCTTCCCAGCACCCTCACGTAGCAGAGTAGGGTTTGCCGTCCAGTTGCTCTCCCTGGACCTTTAGCCTTGGGTGTAGCAAATAGGCAGGGACAGAGGTGGGGTTTAGTCAGGCTGCACTTCTTCCCCTTGTTCCTGTCGTGACAGATTTCTTTTTCTTCAAAAAAACTTTTATTGTGTAAAACTGAAATAAATGTAAAAAAGTAGACATATTAGGTATCTCCACATCCGTAATGACTTCCTCTATAAAAATATTATATGACTTACCCCCTAAGGTGAACACCATAAAAAAATAAATATAAAAACAGCAAAAAATGCAATTTTTTGTCACCTTTCATCACAAAAACTGTTATAAAAAGCTGTCAAAAAGTCAAACACACCCTAAAATAGTAGCAATCAAACCTTCATCTCTTCCTGCAAAAAATGAGTCCCTACATAAGATAATCGCCCAAAAATAAAAAAAAATATAGCTTTTGGAAAATGGAGATGCTAAAACATGATTTTTTTTTTTTTTAAATGCTTTTATTGTGTAAAACTAAAATACATAAAAAAGTAGACATATTAGGTATTGCCGCATCTGTAAAAACCTGCTCTATAAAAATATCACATGATCTAACCTCTAAGGTGAATGTCATAAAAAAAAAAAAATAAAAACTCTTTTTTGGTCACTTTGCCACATAAAGTGTAATATTGAGTGATCTAAAAATCATATGTACCCAAAAATGCTAACTATAAAATGTCAACTCTTTCCGCAAAAAATGAGCCCCTACACAAGACGATCGGCAGAAAAATAAAAGAAATGTAGCTTTTAGAAAATGAAGACAAAAAAACTTAATTTTTGTTTTTGAAAAAATGCTTTATTATGTAGAACTGAAACAGAAAAAATACACATATTTGGTATTGTCGCGTCTGTATCAACCTGCTCTATAAAGCAACACGTGATCTCTCCTATCAGGAGAACTCAGTAAAAAACAAAAACGGTGCCACAACAGCCATTTATTTGTTACCTTGCCTCACAAAAAGCGTAATACTGAGCAATCAAAAATCATATGTACCACAAAATAGTACCAATAAAACTGTCACCTCATCTTGTAGTTTACAAAATGGGGTCATTTTTTGGGAGTTTCTACTCTAGGGATACATCAGGGGGTCTTCAAATGTGTATGCAAATCTATATTATCTGGATCAGGCACTCATATCGGGAATCCGCGGTGGTAACAATGGATTTTATTAAAACTTATACATAAGTAAAATTGAACACACAAACACTACCACAAATAACCTATAACAATTGATCCCATAGTAATATAATAAAATCGATAAAATAGATGATATGATGAACACGTGCTGTTCTCATGGACGGATTCCTAAACGGTATAAAGTTCTATATAACAGGTCTCACGTACATGTCCACATTGATAGATAATCTCCAATCCTCTGGTTAGTTGATGCTTTTGAATGATGGCAATGTCCGTAAGTATGTATTTACTTGTGTATGCCATGGCGTCCCACGAGATTACATACACACCATTCTACAGGAATAGGTTTTACTCACAGTTGGCCTCTGGTATGCCCTTTCTCGAGTGGATGTGAAATCTTATCCACCTATCCTCCGTTAGCTGCCGTCTCTAAGAGTCCCGGTATCCTCCGCCACTCCTGCTCTATGGCGTCTCAGGAACAAGCGGTCTAAGCGTCTCACGTGGTTGATGGGTCACGTGACCGGACTCGAATATCGACTTTGCCGGCAAGGTCTCTCTATGAGATACGGAGGATCCGAAATATCTTTATCTCTCATCGGTGAGCATTAGGGTGCAAAAAAACTTGGCCAATGTATGCCCATACGCCAGACGCGTTTCGAGACGTCCTGTCTCTTCCTCAGTGGCTATACTTTTGGCCATCTTTCTTCCACATCATCAAAACCCGTAATGGATTCGATGTATATCTTCTCCACGGAACTGATTTTTGTGCCATATACATGAAATAATATAGTTTCTCATTCTGTTTAACCATTTCAAAAGTCCAACCCCAAATAGAATCTTAAAACTTCACATTTTATGCTTGTACATTGTACCTGTGGTTTCAATGCGTCTTTTCTCTACTCATGCGTTTTTGCTCCATTCTATGCTTCCAATTATGTATATCTACTCCATTATCTTATTTTCCCATTAGCACAGAAGATTCACAGATAATAACTTATGAATACCTGATTTACACATATTTCTCTTGAAAAATGTTATATTGTACAGGAAAATGTTGCTTACAAGATATGTGCTACGTCATTAACATTAATACTCCTAATATTCCCTCCTATATACATAATACTGATCTCCGAAAAAATTACTTCTCTAATTTAATTCCAAAACACTATGGGTGTTCCATACTTTTTACTTATAATCTATAGTAATGAGTGATAGTCTTTGATAGTATAGAGTGATAATCTTTGATAGTGTATGGGGGGGCCACCACCAAAGGGGAGATCGGGGCACCATATATAATACGTGTCACCGATGTCCCATCGGGAGGGGGACCCCCCCATCTCCACCACTTTTACACTTTCTTATTATTCTTATCACAGGAAGCCAAATAATTCAAACTCAGAATTTAAACCAACTGGGGCCATACTGTTGAAATCAAAAATTCTCTTGGTCTCTTGTCTTGACATTCTCATAATATGATCTCCCCCTCGCCAATGAGGTTCTATTCTCTCTAATGCAGTGGCGTAACTACAACTAACTGGGCCCAACAGCAAATTTTTGAATGGGGCCCCCCCAGAAACTTCCTCGCAACCCCGAACTCACATGCAACCCTCACTCTTGTGGCTAGTGAAGATTGAGCTCTCCCAGACAAGGCCTGACAGCCGCTCCATCCGCTTTCTATAGTGTCACTGTATATAATGTCATTGTATAATACTGTTGAGGGGGGCCTGACAATAAAATCTCTCTCCTGAGGGGGCCCCTCGTGGGTCTGGGCCCCAAAGCAGCTGCTTCCCCTGCTTCCCCTATTGCTACGCCCCTGCTCTAATGCCACAAATTTTAGATTGCTAGGATCACTGCTATGAAATCTTTAGAATGTCTCGACAATGTATGCTTCTGATATTTATTCTTAATATTAGACACATGTTCAGAAATTCTGATTTTTAACATTCTTTTGGTGCGTCCTATATATTGTTTTTTACACGTGCATTCTATAATGTATATCACGTTCGTTGTACTGCACATTAAAAATTCTTTAATTTCATGTACATATTTGGATCCAGTGGATATCATATCCGTTGTTTTTTTTGGGAATGTTGTATTCCTACAACATATACATTTCCCACAACGGTAAAATCCTTTTAGGTCGCACCAACTATGAACTGATATTTTCTCTCGTTTGTTATTTTTTATTGAAGGGGCTACTTTTAATGACAAATTCGCTGCTCTAGTATATGTAATGGACGGTTTCATTGGTTTCATCAAAGATTATCACTCTATACTATCAAAGACTATCACTCATTACTATAGATTATAAGTAAAAAGTATGGAACACCCATAGTGTTTTGGAAGAAATTAGAGAAGTAATTTTTTCGGGGATCAGTATTATGTATATAGGAGGGAATATTAGTAGTATTAATGTTAATGACGTAGCAGATATCTTGTAAGCAACATTTTCCTGTACAATATAATTTGAGAGAAACATTTTTCAAGAGAAATATGTGTAAATCAGGTATTCATAAGTTATTATCTGTGAATCTTCTGTGCTAATGGGAAAATAAGATAATGGAGTAGATATACATAATTGGAAGCATAGAATGGAGCAAAAACGCATGAGTAGAGAAAAAACGCATTGAAACCGCAGGTACAATGTACAAGCATAAAATGTGAAGTTTTAAGATTCCATTTGGGGTTGGACTTTTGAAATGGTTAAACAGAATGAGAAACTATATTATTTCATGTATATGGCACAAAAATCAGTTCCATGGAGAAGATATACATCGAATCCATTACGGGTTTTTGATGATGTGGAAGAAAGAGGATATAAAAAGAGGTGGAAAGATGGCCAAAAGTATAGCCACTGAGGAAGAGACAGGACGTCTCGAAACGCGTCTGGCATATGGGCGTACATTGGCCAAGTTTTTTTGCACCCTAATGCTCACCGTTGAAAGATAAAGATATTTCGGATCCTCCGTATCGCATAGAGAAACCTTGCTGGCAAAGTCGATATTTGAGTCCGGTCATGTGACCCATCAACCACGTGAGACGCTTAGACCGCTTGTTCCTGAGACGCCATAGAGCAGGAGCGGCGGCAGGCGGAGGATACCGGGACTCTTAGAGACGGCAGCTAACGGAGGATAGGTGGATAAGATTTCACATCCACTCGTGAAAGGACATACCAGAGGCCAACTGTGAGTAAAACCTATTCCTGTAGAATGGTGTGTATGTAATCTCGTGGGACGCCACGGCATACACAAGTAAATACATACTTACGGACATTGCCATCATTCAAAAGCATTAACTAACCAGAGGATTGGAGATTATCTATCAATGTGGACATGTACGTGAGACCTGTTATATAGAACTTTATACCGTTTAGGAATCCGTCCATGAGAACAGCACGTGTTCATCATATCATCTATTTTATCGATTTTATTATATTACTATGGGATCAATTGTTATAGGTTATTTGTGGTAGTGTTTGTGTGTTCAATTTTACTTATGTATAAGTTTTAATAAAATCCATTGTTACCACCACGGATTCCCGATATGAGTGCCTGATCCAGATTATATAGATTTGCATACACTTTTTAGACAGAGTAGGCCGGTCCCGGAACAGAGCACCATTCCATTCGGAGACCGAGTGAGCACCAGCTTATATATTTAACAAATCGGTGACATGGCAACTTAAAATTATCCCAGCGACATCTGCCCTCCAAAATCCATATGGCGCTCCTTTCCCTCTGTGCCCTGCTATGTTCCCCTACAGCAGTTTACCACCACATGTGGGGTGTTTCTGTAAACTGCAGAATCAGGGTAATAAATATTGAGTTGTTAACCCTTGCTGTGTTACAGGGACAATAGATTAAAATGGAAAATCTGCAAAAAAAAAAAAGTGAATTTTTGAAATTTCACCTCCATTTTCCTTTCATTCTTGTGGAACACCTAAAGGGTTAACAAAGTTTGTAAAATCAGTTTTGATTAACTTGATGGGTGTAGTTTCTAAAACTGGGTCATTTATGGGTGGTTTCTATTATGTAAGCGCCACAAAGTGACTTGATAACTGAACCGGTCCTTGAAAACTGGGTTTTGGAAATTTTCTTAAAAATTTTAAGAATTGCTTCTAAAATTTAAGCCTTCTAACTTCCTGAAAAATAAAATGTTTACAAAATGATGCCAACATGTAGTAGACATCTGGGAAATGTACAGTAACAACTATTTTATGAGATATCACAATCTGCTTTAAAAGCAGAGACATTCAAATTTCAAGAATTATGAATTTTTTCAAATTTTCTGTAAATTTTTAATTTTTTTTATAAATAAAGGTGAAACATATTGGCTCAAATTTACCACTAACATGAAGTACAATATGTCACGAGAAAACAATCTCAGAATCGCTTAGATAAGTAAAGGCTTTCCAGAGTTATTACCACATAAAGTGAAACATGTCAGATTTGAAAAATGTAGCTTGGTCCTTAGGGTGAAACTGTCTTGGTCTTGAAGGGGTTAATACTGAAATTTGAAAGAAAAAATTCTGCAACAGTTTTAAAGGTTTTGTTTTTACAGTGTTCACTATGCAGTAAAACTGACTTGTGCTCTTCATTCTCCAGGTCAGTACGATTATTGCGATACCACATATGTCTATACAATAGTAGTTTTTCTTGCATTTTAATACCAAGAAAAGAAAATTAAAAAAAAAAAAACTTTTGAAAAAAATTATTTTCTCTTTTCATTGTCATATACTGACCCCCATAACTTTTTTTATAGTTATGTCTATGGAGATGTGTGAGGGCTCAATTTATCTTCACAAGTTGATCTATAGTTTTTGATCATATCATACTGGGGTTTGTATGACTTTTATTATCACTTTTTATTCAATTTTTTGAGTAGGTAAAGTAATGTGAAAAAAAAACACTATCAATCAGCCGTTTTAATTTTTTTCCTTTATGCCATTCACCTATTTGGTATGGGCGTTTTCGTACCTGGCGATGCCTATGATGTTGGTGACCAGATTACAGTTTGTATAGGATAATGGAATTTTCTATAATAGCTATAGCTTTGCTAGTAGCTATTTTACAATTCAGTGCTGCCACCTGCTGGCCTGGTAATGAGTGGAAGCCTAAGGCCTCTTTCACACGAGCGTAGAAAAAAAAGTGCTCATGTACACAGACCCATTGAAATGAATGGGTCAGGTTTCAGTGCGGGTGCTATGTGTTCATGTCACGCATTGCACCCGCGCTTTTGTGAGCACCTGCACTGAATCCTGACCCATTCATTCCAATGGGTCAGTTCTGCGTTGCGTGAAAAACGCAGCATGTTCTATATACTGCGTTTTTCATGCAGCCCTGGTCCCATAGAAGTGAAGGGGCTTCAGTGAAAAATGCACTGCACCCTGAAGCAAGTGCGGATGCCGTGCGTTTTTTTACTGATGGTTGCTAAGAGATGTTTGTAAACCTTCAGTTTTTTATCACGCACATGAAAAACGCATCAAAACGCATTGCACCCATGCAGAAAACTGTGTTCTGCCGAACTGTGTTCATTTGTCCAGCCATTTAGAATTTATTTTTTTAAATCTGATTGATTGAATGTGATAAAAGTAGTGATACCTTTATGATCCCCCGTTGCTCTCCTTCCATGTCCTCACTAGTCTCTGTACCATCAAGTCCCTCTCGACTCAGACATGTGACTGCTTCGGCCAGTGATTGGGAAGTGAGTATTTGATGATCAGTAAGGAATCACTAAGTTTGCTTTATTTTTTTAACATTCTAAGGAGACCACATTAATTTCTGACGTGGGGTTTGATGCCAAAGTTCTAGTTCTGTATCTACATCCTTAGGAAGTTTTTTTTGACAGTACTATATCTGGGGAAGTGGGCAGAATTGTTGGTACAGTAATGTTAACACATGGGGCATCAGGCACAGTATCAGGGCTCATGCACAAGGCCATTGCCCGGCCATGCCCGTATTGCAGCCCGCAAACAGCAGGTCCACAATATGCGTGAACCCGGCCGTGTGCTGACCACATCACGGATATGGACCCCTTCACTTAAATGGGTCTCCAACCCGGAAGGTCAAAAGGTTAAAGCATGTTGATATCCACCGACCTAGCCTTTTCTTCCCCAACACCTGTCATTGGGAGGTCCCTATACACTTTAGGTGATCAGCCCAGCTCACTAATAGTACTGTGTTCAGCCAACATAACTTTAACAGGTATGGCCAGCTTTAGTACAGGGAGTATGGCGGGAAATGTTGAAGTCGTTTTTCAGGTTTTAGGCCTTTTTATATTAGCCCACAATTAGGATGAGCAAATAGACTTCACATACAGTAAAACTTTGTTTTATTACCATATGGAGTGGGAGCCTTGGAACCGAAACAGTACTGTATCAAGGTTTTTTTTTTTTTTTTTTTTTTTTTACAGGAAAAATTAATTCCCAAAGTTACTACACAAAGTGTCATGAGACTTCACAAAGTAATAACTGTCTCATTAGAGCAAATACATTCTAATACTATATGGAGCTCCTCCTCCGTACAGTATTAAAACAAAGTTTTATACGAATAGACTTCAGATGAAGCATTCGAAGCAGATTCGCTCATCCCTACAAAGAATCACACTCAAAATGTTTGTCTCCATGCTGCTGTCAGGATGCAGCTCAGGACACAGAACTCTTCCGGCCTGTGTCCTGAGCTGTATGCTACCCGACTCAAGTGGTGCTATGATGAGGTTAATGACCTCAGAGGGAATAGTAGGGTGACCTCACTCCTGTGCCATGCCACAACGGTTAACCATCACTATCCTGAGGATTGGGATCCAGTTCATTAGCCAGAAATTAGTGCTTCCACAAGCGCCCCGTGCGGTCATACCCCTTGCCGAGACATAGAAATGGCCCCGATCGGACGTCTTGTCTTTGGAGGTCTAATTTTATCCTCGTGATTAGTCATCAGCATCTGATTAGTATGGTTCCAACACCCAGGACACCCGCCGTCAGCTTTTTTTTCCTGCCGAGACTAGGCCAGAGAAGTCACAGCTCAGACCCCATTCTAGTGAACACCGGGCCTTCTCAGACAGCTGATCAGTGGTGCTCCGACACCTTGTGGATCAGATGCTGATGATCTATCCAGAGGATAGGTCAGTTACAAATAGATGGATAACCATTTTAAGTATGACATAATCCGATTAAAAGAAAACACATTTTCTGTGATTTGAAATCTTTAATCTTTCAAAGTGAATTATCCTTTCATTTTTTTATTTTTTGTAGATTACAATTGCAACTCAGCATTGCATGCATCAATTCTCATACCAATACAGGATTTACATTGAGAGCAGAATGGCTCTATTACATCCCCATAGAAAATATTTGCTGCTAATAAATCCAATCTACAGGGTTCCTGTGCAGTACCACTTAGTACACATTACTGAGTATGTATTACATATGCATCACAAGTTCACCCTGGCCATGATGAAATGTTCGAAAAACAATAAGCATGAGCACATGGCCAACATGGTAGCACAAGGCGCATATGTGTTGCGCAGGTGAAGCTGAGCACAGTACCCCTCATGCATAGTGGAGGGAGAAAGGGATGCAACCGAGGTCTTACAATCTCTGCCTCTAATGCCACCAGATGTCAGGCAGCTATGCTGCAAGTCAATGCTCAACCCTTTAAATAGGCCTCGAGTCACAATTTGGATATTAAATAAGCCAGTATCTAATCTGCAGACAGCTGTTTCAGGGTGATTGCCCCTCATCAGTGCAGAGCAGAGAGTACTGGCTTAACTGCATGAGAGGCCTAAATCAGGATTTGGCATGAGGAGTCTTCTAGGCCATACATGCTCCTGGAATTCTGGGAAGAAAATCATGCCAAAGGTGCTTGTAACAAGCTCAGCCTCTAATGCCATCAGACATAAGGCAGCTATCCTATAATTCAATGTTCGACTCTAATATCCAAGTCATGTCTCAAGGCCTATTTAAATAAGCCAGCACCTTATATGAAGGGAGATGTACGGTCTTTGGCTTCATCTGCGCAATGTGTCCGATGTTGCTCAACTCTTCTTGGCTAGTTTAGAAGTTTGCTTACTACTTAAAGGTTGATGCAAAGAAATGAGTCATAGTACATGGATAATCCAAACCAAAGAAGATGGAGGCAGCACTCCAGGATATATCCAGAACTGCGCTATTATATCATTCCTGATGTGACGTTTAGGCTAGCAAAGCCTTTTCCAAGGTATGATTGACAAAGGCTTTGGTAGCCCAAGTGTTGCATCTGGATTAACATAAGAGCTCTACATATCTATTGGGGTGCTGCCGCCATCTTCTTTGGTTTGGATTATCTGTTAGGCCTCGTTCACACATACACAGATTTTATGGACCATGGTCCATGAAAGCCCGGCCTGCTGAGTGCAGGAGCACACGGCGTCATTGGTTGCTATGAAGTGGTGTGCTTTGTGCCACTCCTGTAGAGTAATACACTGGTATAGATCATGCCAGTGCACTACTGTACAGCGGCGGCAGCACGAATGGCACAGCGTCATAGCAACCAATGACGCAGTGCGCTCCTGCACTTGGGATGGAACCATGGTCTGTGAAAATCCACGTATATGTGAACAAGGCCTTACTGTGGGGATTTTGGACCGATCCCCATCAAGGCATGCACTGGTATCTTCTTCACTGGTTTCTTGGAGTGGTCTGAGCCATTAGATTGCATCATGTAGTACATAAAGAACCAGCCCTGTACCTCACACACAAAACCAGAGACCTCCCCATGTATCTAATTGTGCTGCTAGATTTATTGCAGTATGGCAGCTCAGGGAGCATGTGCTTTCTGCAGAAGCTCTCTCCCAATCACAGCTGGAATTGGGGGGGGGGGTCCTTTCTGCTACAGCTCTTTCCTTGTAAATGCCACAGATTCTAAGAAAAGAAATGGCAGGTGACACTTGAAGATTTAAGCTGAGGCATGCAACCACCTCAGTGAGGTGGACCGAGAAATAAGGAAAAAAACCACCAGCTATTGGCACTATGCAGATAAATTTTATCGAACGGCTCAGTGTTTATACAAAATTTTTACTTACGTGCCATTATACTAGTAATCAGATCCGGGTTTGAAACCTGGAGGATCGGACAGGGATTTTTTTTTGCATTGGGCACATGCTAGGACCACTAGGGCTATGGACAACTACTTTTCCAAAATGCAAATGAAGTCAAGTTATGATTGATGGATTTTTATATGCATTTTTTTGTATTAGAAGAAGAAAAAAAAGAAAAAAAGTTATCAGAGACTGCTTAGATTCTGTACATGGGCAAGAAAAGCACCCTTTATTTCTCTGGCTTTGATACTGGTGGTAAAGCAAACCTGTCAGTAGGTTTGGGGCCATTAATCTACAGGCATGTAATTACACATGGACAACGCATTTCATTTCTACATAGAGGTACAGGACTGTCTTCTTCAATCATTAATAACAGAATATTGCAGTCAAGAGTACCAATAGCCCCATGATTACATGTAAGAGAGAAAAGTGTGAGCTTTGTTCTACATATCGTGTTTTCATTGGTTTCATAACTCTATCCCATTGATTTAAGATGGCTGACCTAGCTTTAACCCACTTCCCAGGTCCAGATAGCCGATACTGATATGGTGTACAAGGCCCAAAATAAACATTCCAGGCAAGCTTGGGATCAGTTAGAAATAGGCTCAACGGGTTTGGCTTCACACCTAACAATTCTGCCAGTTCATCCATATATTCCATGTAGTCGACTTGTATGGTGTGCCGCTGACTGCAAACGTAGCTGAGGAAGAGAAAATAGACATAGAAAATCATGTACGTATTCCGGATATTCATTTTTTATTATACATTACATGAATAGACTAAGTTGTCAATATAATGATTTATAATGCTGTGACCCCGAGAGTCCAGGAATCTATTGTAATACACTGACAGCATTAGGTCAGTGTAATTCAGTAGATTCCAGGACTCTCAGGGTCACACAGCATTATAAATCATAATGCTGTGTGGTTCTGTCAGAGAAGCAGAGGTCACAACAGGACATCACACCGTGTAATTGAACTTGCTGGTCTGGGTCTGGCCTAAAACAAGCTGATCACAAAGTGTCCTCCTGCTGGGATCAGAATTGACCAGCTGTAATCTGTGGAAAATCTGGTCATAAGCCAGCACCACAAAAGGGCACACTCTGCATTACATACCCCTTTGCACACCAAATGTTGTGGTACGTCATTAGTACACCAGGAGTGTAAGGAGTCGAGACCGTGACGCCTGTCCACAATGGTTGGGATCAGAGATAACTCCGATCCCAGTCACTTACCACCTCAGTAAATTTAAAAAAAAAAAAAAAAAAAAATATTCATAAAGTTTTTAATACTACAAACATCACAAGTAAACTTTTGATATGATGGAGCAGGTTTTCAACGTGCTGAGACAGGCTGAGGCCAGTCAGCAAGCTGAGAGCTCCCACCTCAACACCCAGGTTTAGGCCTACCAATACTCAGTCCCTGAGCCCATGGATTTCTGTCCAGGCAGACTGGAACAGTGGCCCGAACTGGCACAGTATGCTCTTTTCTGCCCAGCCTCCAGGGTCATCTCCAAGAGGGTTTTCAGTGCCACAGGGAACGCGGTGACATAAATAGACCAAGTTGTTCCCCCTCAGTGTCCAAAACATCACTTAATGAACCAAGCCTGGATTGGGGAGGATTGTCACACTCCACGGCTGAGGCCGATTAATAAACCTGGCCTTGCTGACTGGGCTCCATTTTGCTACTGTTGCTGTCTACCTGCCTGCTGTCCTGCCTACCATCATGTTCTGTACAGATGCTGCCGCCAGCCGACATGTACCATATGGCTGCTGCTCCTCGGTGCCAATCCCCTACTGCCACCATTATTAATGCTATGCATCTGCCACTGCTACACTAATACTACTAGTACATCCCATAGACAACCAACCTTATGCCTTGTATGTTCCATACTATGCTGCGTTTTTAAAGTTTTTTTTATCCCATAACACTCCGTGTTTAAACACTATCTGCCTGGATAAGCGAAGCTATGGAATATGAAAAAAGAATAACATGTGCCGGCACGGTGTGTTTTTAAACATGCTGTATGTTAATGCCTTGTTCCTTTACCCATAGTTATGTATGTCAGTGTCACTCAGACATCATTTACTATAGTGTTCAAGAGCTTGGAGGGAAAGAGCAAGAATTCGAAAAAAAATAAAATAAAAAAAATTATATATAATATATATTTTTTTTTTTTTTTAATTTATTAGACACCTGGTCCTGCAAAAGAGACCTCCATCTACTGAAAAATTTAAGACGTTGTCAAAATAGAGTAAAACCAAACATGTTAAAGGTTTATATATTGTCAGTATACTCAAAGATAAATACTAGAAAAAAAAAAAAAAATATATATATATATATATAAATATATATATATATATATATATATATATAATTTTTTTTTTTTTTGACATCACTATATTTGTACCAACCTGCAAAATACTATGCCAGACAAAACATGTGAAGAAGCAAATAAGTGGAGCTGTGTTTGTATTCCATTCCACCTTAAATATGAGGTATCCAAAAGTGAAACTTGCACCCATCAGACATTTATGGCATATACTGATCAAATGTCCTATATGGTTTACTCCAGCCCCTGGGAGTCAGACAATGTGGCCCTTAGACCAGAAAAGGCCATACCTTGTTCTATGGCACTTTTTTTTCCAAAGAGGGTTTCATGAAACGTGTAGTTTTCTGGAACCCGCTTAGGGATTTCCTTTGCAGAAACATTCACCGTTTGACCCCTTAAGGACCTCCGACGGGAGAAGTCCGGTCCCTAAACAGGACGCCCGCCCGCGCATGCAGCAGCGCCATAGCCGCTGGGTTTTTGGCATTTTAAATACCAGAGACCCGCGGCACATGTATGCGATCACATACATTTTCCCCTTCAGATGCCATGGTCAAATGTGACCACGGCATCTGAGCAGCCTGGAAACAGAAGCCCCACACTTCCGGTCCAGCAACAGTGTTCCCCGTCTGAGATCGGGGAACCTGTTACAGGCTTCGGAATTTATTCCAAGAATATACCAATACAGGCCACTAGGTGGCAGCATTGTATTGTTATATTGCAAGTGAAGTGTTCAATGATGGCTATACAGGGATCCCTCAAGATACAATGGCCTCAGGATACAATATTTTCAACATACAATGGTCTTTCCTAACCTATCGTAAGTTGAAACTAGACTCATACAATGTCTCAGACTCAAATCCAACCAATCACGGCCACTTCTCTGGTAAAATATCTCTATTAGTTACTAGTTAGCAGCTATTCCTGACTGATCATGCCAGGACTTGTTTTATCTGTCGTTATCTGCTTATTTTTCTTAAATCTTTATTTTCTCTCATCTTGGATGACAACAATGGTTTCAACATAAAATATTAATTGGTTCCAGGACGACCATTGTATCTTGAGGGACCATTGTATAGCCATCAAAGAACACTAGGGGCAATCTAATGAGGTTATGGTCATCCAAGGCGACTTAAAAAAAATAAAAAAAGGGAAATCTTAGGGTCCTGCAGGAATTAAAGAATGAATGAAATTACCGTTTCTCCATCTCTTCTTTCTTTTTTCTGATATCTTCTTTCATGTCATTAGCAGACGGCAGCAATTGTTCTCCTGAAGCATAAACATGTGGTACAACGTTTCAATACGTTAACATTGCCTAGGGTGTTAATATGTAGATCATATTTCTATTTCCTGAATATACAGAGTTTTTTTTGGTAAATTAAATCTAAAAAGTTAGGGTGCCCTTGATATTATGAGTGTTGTATGGGTGCAAGGCTGGAGATGTAGGTGCTATGGCCACCGTATAGTGCTTGAGTCACTAACCTGGCTAGTTGTAGAAAATAAAACAAGCTTCTTTTTACTAATGGGAGTTGTAGTACATCCAATGTGAATTGTTTAGAACTGTGTTTTGATCACAGTGCATATTTTCCCCAGACAGATGTATGGATATAAGCATCCATCTTTCAAGGAATCGCTCTGCAGAATCTAAGGCTGGCAATAAGGTTCTTGCTAACTTGCCTGTAATTCCCACCTGATGGGTACTTGATTAAGTTACAGCAGGCCAGGTCTGTGTGGAAGTGTGTATTATGTCCCTCTCACTGAAGTAAAGTGTCTGCCTTAAACAGTGAATACCTTACTGACTGACTCCACTGCTCAACCTTGTAGTTTTTGAAATTCTTGATTCTTTTTTCTCTCAAGTAGTGTGAAGTAGAGATAGGTTTCTTGATGCAATGGAGTGGCCACATGTGCTTCCTCTTACGGTAGGTTCACACCTCCATTTAACTGATCCAACAGAATAACCTACCAGAGTTCACCAGATCAGGCCTCGATTATAATGGGATCCAGCCAGTTTCCAGCATGAGTGCAGCGGTTTTTGTCTAGCAGACACCCGGCACTCATAGGGTCCAGGCTTGAGTGCTAGTATCCGGTGAACTGCAGTAGGCTGTTTTCTGCTGGAACAGTCTGCCAGATAAATTTCAACAAAGGCATGAACCTATTCCAACTTCCTCAGCTAACACTACAGGGTGGGCCATTTATATGGATACACCTAAATAAAATTGGAATGGCTGGTGATATTAACTTCCTGCTAGCACAGGCTTCCAGTATTCCGTAGTTTCAGGTGCTGCACATCTCATATCGTCACAGCACAGACAATTGCCTTCAGATGACCCCAAAGATAAAAGTCTAAGGGGGTCAGATCGGGAGACCTTGGGGGCCATTCAACTGCTACATGATGATGTGTTTCCCTCTTTATGCACTGAAGCTGGCACATTCCCTGAGTTTTTCCAGCAAGATGGTGTACCACCATATTATGGGTGTCAGGTCCGAGCATTCCTAGATGAACAGTTTCCTGGAAAGTGGATAAGGGATTATTCGTCGTGGGCCAGTTGAATGCCGCCCCCCCCCCCCCCCCCCCCCCCCAAGGTCTCCCAATCTGACCCCGTTGGACTTTTATCTTTGGGGGGGGGGGTCATCTGAAGGCAATTGTCTGTGCTGTGAAGATACGAGATGTGCAGCACCTGAAACTATGGATACTGGAAGCCTGTGCTAGCATTTCTTCTGTGATGTTGCTATCAGTGTGTGAAGAGTGGGAGAAGAGGGTTGCATTGACAATCCAACACAATGGGCAGCACTTTGAACACATTTTATAAGTGGTCAGAAACTTGTAAATAACTCATGAAAGAATAAAGTTACGTTAAAACCAAGCACACCATTGTTTTTCTTGTGAAATTCTCAATAAGTTTGATGTGTCACATGACCCTCTTCCCATTGAAAAAACTAAAGTTGGATCCAAAATGGCCGACTTCAAAATAGCCGCCATGGTCACCACCCATCTTAAAATGTTTCCCCCTCCCTATATATACACACACACACACTAATGTGCCCCAAACAGGAAGTTAATATCACCAACCATTCCCATTTTATTTTAGGTGGATCCATATAAATGGCCCACCCTGTAGAATCACACCTCACCAGGCAAGTTGTTGGAACTTTTATGGATGATATATGTGGATATGAAATCTAATTTTTGAGAGTAACTGAACTCCATTTCCTTACCGGCGAAGATTCTTGTGGCAAGTCGGCATTGTAGTTCTGAAATGGGCATAATGGCCCCAAGTGGTTGTATCAAGCCAATGACAGCCAGTGTTTGCTTCTCGAGTTCTGGTAGGAAGGTGTATTTGTATAACGAGACCTTGTTGTTCTTGACTTTAAGCTCCTCACAAAAAGGAAAGCTGAAGCTATAACCCGTGGCAAATATAACAGCATCAATATTTTTTTCCACGGTCTCATCATCAAAAATGGCATCTGTCTCAGTAAACTTTGCCACGTTGGACTTCACGAGTACAGTGCCAGCAATAATGCGGTTTGGGAGGTCATCATTCACCATAGGATGTTGGCTAAAAACACTGGTAAGGATTAAAAAAATTAATGTAATTAATGCACATGGGAAAAAAAAAAAAAAAAAAAAACCCCACACACACCACATGCAACAATATACAGTACTGTATTAAGTGCGACTGCTACTAAGCAGTTTATGGAAATTTTAGCTCAAACCTACATTTGTGCATAGTAGAGGTAGATTTGGTTTTCTGTCTAGTGAACCGTTCCAAAGTTTGTCATATGTATTTAAAGGGGTATTCTGGTTAGATCCACGGGGAGCCCCACCAATTACAAGGGCCCCGTTCCTCCAGCAGCTTCCTGATGTGAATGGAGCGGCCGGTCACACATGAGCGCAGCTGCTCCATTCATTTCTATGGGATTTCTCGAGATAACCGAGCACTCCAGATCTCCCATAGAAATGAATGGAGCAATGCACATTTATGTGGCCACTATTGTCCCTCTTACTGCCACTGCTGTTGGCCCCCATCCACATGGGTTGTTTTGCTTTACTGAAGGGTGCTGTATGTTTTTTTTTTTTGTTTAACAGAGGGGATTAGGAATTAATCTTGGTGCACGGCACAGTGATGTAGAAGGCGATAAATTACACCTTTAATACTGACGGCACAGTACCTACAGAACGGATTAACTATGAATATAGAAGCGTAATTCCCACGGCGATACACTCTCCCTGCAATCTCCCTACAGGTTAAGTTCCAAACCTTCACACCGAGATTGGGCCAGGGAAGATTGGGAAGAATAGGATTAGGCAGAGAGGCCTGGGTATACCCGATTTATCGTGATTTGAGGAATATCGTAATGAAATCGAATTTGTGAAAGTTTGATGAATCAGCTGAATCAAATTTTTCAAAACATCTCTCATCTCTATATGACAGTCTTGTAAATTTACATGACCTTCAATCTGTACCATGCCGTGCTTAGCTATATTCAGTAGATATGGCTGAGGTTTCTATAGTTACCAGATTCAAACATTTACAGCTGGGCTATTGTACTTTATGACCATCATTTACAGACAACCCTTCACCACAAAATGCAGCATAATCTGCAGGCAGCATGCTATAGAGCAGATTGATATATCATTTTGTGGGAGATACTAATAAATTCACTAATACATGTAAATATTTATATTTAAAAAGGGGGTGTATGGGAATGTGATATTTATTGATGGTTTCTCCTCAGGATAGTTCATGAATATCAGACTGGTGAGGGTCCAACTCTCTGCACCGTTTAGAAGAGGACCAGGCACTCCTGTAAGGCTAGATTCACAACTCCAGTATGAATTCTGGCTGACAATGCCGGGAATCGGCAAGACACAAACCCCAGCATGCAGCACTTTGTGTCCAGCCCTTTTTCCGCATTGTCTGCCGGAACGGGTCCAGATCTCCGCCGGACCACATTATACTTAATGGGGTCAGCGGACATTCTGTCTGCATCCAGCAGTGCCAGATGTGGTGAGAACAGCCTGCCAGAATTCACACCGTGGGTGGGAAGCTAGCCTAAGAGCTGCGGCCTCCTCACAGCTGACCAAGCATCGGAGCACTGTGGCCTTTACCAGCTGCTGATTGGTGGGTTGCCAGGAGTCTGACCCCCACCAGACAGATTTTGATCCCAAGGTAAAGCCATCAATATATTTAAAAAAAAAAAAAAAACCCACACCAAAAACTCTTTAAATCTCTCACCTTAATGATCTTACATTGGTCTATTCTGCCATTAATGATTTACGGTAGGATGAGCAAATACACTTGGTACCACAACATAGTTCGGTAAAAGGTTTTTAACAGTAGAAATTAATTTCTGAAATTACACAAAGTCTCACAAGACTTTGCAAAGTAATAACTTCAGCTCATCTGAGCCAATACATTCCAATACTGTACAGAGCACTCGCTCCATACAGTATTCTGACAAAGTTTTATGCGAATCGATTCGCTCATCCCCTAATTGACAGCATCAGGGCTGCCAACCAAAATTTTTCTGGACAACTTATCCAAAAATCACAGAAAGCCAACTTTTTTTTCCGGGCAATTTGGAAAACAATGAATTATCTACATTGGAAGCAATACATTTCTATAGCTCCGTATACTGATAAGAACCCATTACCATTATTTACTGTGAACTTTAAGATGATGACAATTACAACCAACATAATGCAGCCAAGCCTCAAAAAAAACAAAACTATTTTTACAGAAGTCTAGAAATTTCTGGATGATTGGCAACCCAGGTCAGCATACTCTGTAAGTGGGTATACAGAGATAGCTGTCAGTTACTGATAAGACAACCTCTGGGTACAACTTAAAGAAGAACTCCCACAAAAATTTTAATTCCATGTCCTGCTAGAAATGTACATGATGTAATCTGTAGTGAATGTCATTTCTTACTAGTGGCTGTATTTTTGATTTATATAATCCTGAAGTTTCTTATCCGTGTCATGTGACCAGGAATTAGACCCACCAACTCACATAGCATCTTGTGTGGACAGGAAGTCAATTTTCTATGCATTCCTATGGGAGCCTCACTTTCAGTCTCATAGGAATGAATAGAACAGTGACTGGCTTCCTGTCCTGGGTCAGTTGGAGGTCAGGGAGTTGGTCACATGACCCAGCTACAATAAGAAGAGAGGTTATTACTCACAATTTTATTCTCTGATAAGATGACAATCACTACAGATTATATCATGCACCTTTCTAACAGGTCAGAGAATAAATTTTTTTGCGGGAGTTCTTCTTTAAGAAAAAGCAGAGAAGTGTATACTGTATATTTTAAGTTTTGGTGAATGTTCCTACAGAATAATTAGTCTGCTCAGCTCCGTCTGCTCTGCAACCTGCAGATCATACTGAATTTCATGGTGACCAGTTCTCTTTAAGAACCCTAGACTAGCAAGAAATTAGCTCACGTTCCTAAGCAGGAGTGTAGAGGTAGCAGTTGCTACTGGGCCCAGGAGCCTGAGGGGACCAAAGACCCTTGTGCCGCATAAGACACTGGCATTATAGAAAGTACAGGCATACAGGTCAAGTTACACCTCTGGCTGGAGGGAAGGCGTTCGGTCAAGAATTTGGCATGGGGAGGTGCCGTTTCAATTTTTGCCTCAGGCAGCACAAGGGCTATGCGTTTCCCTGCCCCTGGCCACAAAGCACTGAAGGAAGTGAGGTCTAAGCTGAACTCTTGCACCAGGGCCCGTGAGCTTTTAGCTAAATACCTGTTCATGAGCTTATTTGGGAATCAATAAAAGTTGCTAATGATATAGATCCCCAGAACAATGTTATATAATGGCACGTCTATGTAGAAAACAATTGCAGCATGCTCCATTTAGTTTTATACTAAGGGTCAGAAAAATCTGGAACTCCAGCTGTTATTAAACTACAAGCTGCAGGGGCAGCAAGAGCAGCATGGAAGTAGCAGTGGCTATGATGGGGGAAACGGTCCTTGCTCCAGTGCACACTCCTCATGAATATACCAAACTCATAACCATAAGCCCAATATATTTCTGAAGAGCCTTATTAACCCCGTAGCACAATCTGTGTAGTTTGTGTCAGTAGCAGCGTCAAACACAAAAGTGCAGCATCCTGCTCCAAGAATCATGTACAGTATACTGCAAAAATATATTTGTCATGTATGCATTTACTGTGTATACCAGGGATGCTCAACCTGTGGCCCTCCAGCTGTTGCAAAACTACAGCTCCCAGCATGCCCGGACAGCCTACAGCAGGCATGGTGGGAGTTGTAGTTTTACAACAGTTGGAGGGCCGCAGGTTGAGCATCCCTGATGTATAAAGATAGTAATTATAGGACATCTCTTAGCCATCTCTATAGAAGGAGGGGTTAGGATCATTCTAGAGCAGGGTTCAGCAACCTTTGCCACTCCAGCTTTGGTGAAACTACAACTCCCAGCAAGCACACTATTGGCTGTTCTCAGAATTCCATTACAATTAAATGGAGCATGCTGGGACATAGTTTCAGAACAGCTGGGAGTGCCAGAGGTTGCAGACCCCCAATTTAGAGTCAGTCTGAGCCTATTCCAGTTCATTACAGCTAGTACAACCTAGCCTAGGACTAGAGAAAAAAAGCACAAGATGTGAAGCTGACAGGTGAGCTCTTCCTGGACCTGGAACCACCCAGGATAGAGCAAGAACATTCCAGAAATCAGACCAGATGCTAGAGAAAGACCTGTAGAGAGAGAAGAAGCCTCCAATGCCCAAGCATGCACCACACAGATTGGAGCGTGGAGGTATACAACACAGATGGGCCAAAGTGGAAACGTTGATAAGTAACCTGTCAAAGAATGTAGCACAAGCGTTGCCTGCTGTGGAGGGGGAATGCCCTGATTGGGCAATATCTCGCAACCAAAGTAACGTATTATACCCCACATCTGAAAGCCAGCATACAAGTCAGTTACCAAAGTGCAGAGTAACAAAGACTGGTTCAACTACTCTAAAGTGACACCTTTTTGGCCTATGATTCAGTGCAGCTGTGAGAACTAGAACATCTGAGGATATTGCATTTCTGTGTAACATCAGCCGGTCCATTAGGCAAGAGCTTTTCTGAACTGTTTGCATTTTAATTCTTTAGTAAATAAGCCATTTTGCTGCACATCAGTCTCCTCATCATTGCTTCCTGCACTACAAGGTGCTAGCGTCTGATAACCAAACCCGGCTTTGAACTGTAAAACGATCAATATTCAGGGCACCTCAACCACCATTGGGCAGGAGGATCCCAAGAATCGGAGTGTATGCTGAAGGGAAGAACCGGAAAGGGAAGGGAATGAGTGACTTTTGCAACCATTCCAGCCACCCACACTCATGTGTGCCCCTGCAACCCAGCAGTAGATTCCTCCTGCTCTAGCTGACATTTTATTAGCTACTGTCATCATAAGAAGTTGCCATCACTTAAAGTTCTGCAACAAAGCTTACCGGTGTTGTGGTTTTAGGCCAAAATTTGCATGGTCAAACCGTTGATTTAACTTGGACTCAGCAATGGTATTCAAAAGAGAAGTGGGTATGATATTTTTCATTGTATTATTAAAACGTGTATTAAATAACATGTCCGCAGGATAACCATAGTCTGACACCCTGTTCAAAATCCATGATCCTCTTCTGGTACTAAGAAACACCTGAAAGCAAAAAGAAAACCAGAAAATACTGCTGTATATTTGAAAGGTGTCCTCCAGTTCCTTCTATCTCAAGCTTGATCACTATATTATGTAAAACAGCTGTATGCTACTGGGTCACTATAGGGGTGTTCATTATCACTGACCACTAGAGAGGGCCTTATTACTACTTGTGGCTCTATACAGGAATGTTATTACTATTGGGGCATTATCCCTACTGCTTTTTTTATTATTGGTGTAGTATGAAGGACATTACTACTAATAGGGGCACTGTGGTACTACCATTGGTAGGACATTTAGGAGCTCTATTTATTTGAAGGGGGGGGGGGGAGGGGGACAGGAACTATCTGTATGGTGCTATTATTTCTGTAGTATAGTACTTGGGGCATCCAGGGGGAAAATGATGATTGAAAGGTGAGGAACCCAAGATGGCAAACTCTGCAGAGATGGGACGTGGCTGGAAGTAGTTGTCATGTCAGCCTGGACCAGATGGAGAAGATGAGGAAAGAACATGCAAAGTCAGGAGAGATGACACTGGATGTAATAGACATACAGTGCTGTATAATCCTGCATGTAATATCCATTGAAATTCTTTACCACTAGGTCTGGAGGGATTGTTGGACTGAGAACTCAGCACACGGGCTTCGACACTAGATCTTTTGAGATCCTAGCCATGCCCCTGGTACCTCTCAAAACCGACCTTTAAAAAAGGGCATTTGTCAGCAGATTTGTACCTATTATACTGGACGACCTGTTACATGTGCATTGGTGTCGGTGCCATGTTCATATGTCCCTGCATGACTGAGCAAAAAAAATAAAATTAATAATGAAAATAAAGCTATGTAGAGCAATGGGGGCATTTCTGTTATACCTAGAGGCTCTGCTATCTGCACTTTGACAGTAGAGATTACCTTTTCACTACCTGGCCCTGCCAAAGTGGAGAAGGCGCAGCAGTTCTTGAACAGAGCCTCTAGGCCTAACGGCAACGACCCCGTTGATCTCAGATGCTTATTTGTAGATCTTAAATCAATGTTTTTCTCAGCAATGCTGGCACGTAGAAACATGGCACCGACACAGATGTCTTCAGCTGCCAAGTGCACATGTAACAGGTCAACCAGTGTCATAGGTAAAAGTCTGCTGATAGATGGCCTTTAACTTCCATTAACATTTATGACACACATAGCAGATATGTGGGTGGTAACTCTGCAGCATATTACAGTGGCAGCAGACTGGATGAGATTTTAGCAGTGTGGATTTTATACCTGCAGGATGTCAAAACAGTCTATGGATTTTCCCAGTAGATTTTACCCTTTGTAATATACAGTGTGTAATCCATTGCAAATTAGCACTAAAATGCTAAAAAAAAAAAAAAATATCTACTATAAATTTTTTCCCATCCAATTTCTACCTGATGGAGGAATCCTATAGTGTAAATTGTATCATCGTTATTGACTGTAAATTGTCGAGCTTGTAGTGCGATTTACCATTTAGGACTTTGTGACCAACCTGTGAAGCCGTCCTGCTCAGTTCCACAGCAAGGTCTCCACCAGAGTTTCCAATCCCAATGATGATGACTCTTTTGCCTTGAAATTCTTCTGGGTTTTTATAATCTCGACTGTGAAGGTACCGTCCTTTAAACTTCTGAATACCTGTTATAAATGAGATTTCAGTGACATTTCTTGCCTTACAAGTGGAATGTGGTGTTTATGACAGCTCTAGTGATGCCCCAGGACATATATTGTGAGAAACCCGATTTCCAATGGTAGAGGGCTTTTGGTTGCTATATAAAGGATTTATATTAAGAGGGGTGGACTGGGAACTTAAAGTGGCCATGGAAGTGAGGGGGCAGCGACCACACTAACAGTGGCCCCATGTTTTAGACCGATCCAGGGCAACACAAGTAGGTGGGGTCAGCAATACCATAGTGCAAAACACAATCCCAGAATAACCAAATACCACAATACACTGCCACAAGAGTTGTCCCTCTGTGGTTGCCATCAATAGCTGCCATTTTCTTTTCTCCTCCAGTAGTCTCGTACGATATATAGCATTGGGCTTTGGAGGCAAGATGCAGTCCACAGCAGTTGAATTAAGGATGGCATGTGCGGTCACTGGCCAGGTACATGAGTACCTGATTTTCATAGCATTAATTACTGCCGAGTGCTCATTATGTACCCGGCCAGAGGTAGAGTGGAGGGTTCAGCCAGCCCCCCGGATATCAGCCCACCAGGAAGTTTCCCTGTAAAGTCCATGGCCTGCCAGCCTGGTTAGTAAAAGGTCTACTACAACTGCATACATATACTTCTCATACTAAAGCAGAATCTCTTTATTTCTCTTCCGGCAACTGAACTTCAGATATTTTGTCTGCCTGACAACCACTTCCAACAGTGTATGGGTAGTAACTGAAGATCTATCCACAGAAGTGGTCATATGAAATGCTATGTGCTACAAGAATATATGGAAGCCATGTGGTATGTTCATGCTTGTTTAGATGAATCTTCTCAGACACATAGAAACATTTTAATCCTTAATGGTACATCCACCCACTGTATTATAGAACAGGGGAAGCTGAGCGGATATAGACTATAGTTTTGTGGAGAAATGTTTAGTATAACCTGCATTTTATTCCCTTTAAATGAATGAAACACAGGTTAACAGGTTATCCACAGAGTACAAGGTCTTTGTTTTCTGAATCATTGGGGTTCCTAATGCTGGGACCTCCACTGTTCCACAGAATATGGATCGCGTATCCATTGGAGACGCCCAAAAAGAATGGAGTGGTAGGATGGGCATGCACACTGCCGCTTTATTCATCTCTATGGAAGTCTCAGATATAGCTGAGCAATATAGTCACCCATCTCCAGAACTCCCATAGGAAAGTATTGGAGCCACATGTCACCACCTTCATTTCTGGGGGCCCGAGCAGTAGTACCCCCTCCCAAATCTAACTGTTCTCTCCTATCGGAATACCCTTTACATCTCTGCTCAATCTGTGTGTAATTGCCCAGTGGGCAGTCCCACTTAGTGATGTACAGAAAAGGCTGTCAAAGTGCATAGAAAGAAAGCCAGCCAGTGACCGACTACCTACTGGACTCCTAAATAAAGGGCAAGAATCAAATTATTTTTCGCCATATAAGACACACCTGCATAGGTTTCATAGGAAATTAAAAAAAAAAAAAAAAAAAATCTATATTTTTCACTAGACCTCAGCTCAGACCCCCAATGTGAATAAGACCCCCCAATTAGACCCCCCCATGTTAAAGGGGTATTCTCATCTTAGACAATGGGGGCATATCACTAGGATATGCCCCCATTGTCTTATAGGTGCGGGTCCCACTGCTGGGACCCGCACCTATATCCAGAACGGAGCAGGGAGCGCTGCGCCTGGAGGACCCCGGGTTTCCAGGGGTTCGGCCACCACCAGGCACAGGTCCCCGCTCCGCTCATAGAAATGAATGGGAGCCGGGCATGCGCGGTGCGCTCCCATTCATTTCTGTGGAGCAGACGGAAGTAGCCGAGCCAGCGCTCGGCTATTTCGACGGCCCCATAGAAATGAATGGAGGGCGGCTGCGCATGCGCCCTCATTCAGTTCGGGGGCTCCGTTCTGGATATAGGTGCGGTGGGACCCGCACCTATAAGACAATGGGGGCATATCCTAGTGATATGCCCCCATTGTCTAAAATGAGAATAACCCTTTAAAGGTTGGCAGAGCTGAACCCAGACATATTCCTGTTCTCACCCAGGCAGAACACTAAATCTCCCCCCCCCCCCCGGACATGAGCTCTGATGGGCTATTCCCGAGATCAAGGGCTCTTCCTGCCACACAGTGATGTGATCTGAAGTTGCTCAGCATGAGGTCCCAGAGAGCGCTGATGTTCTCATGCTGTGTGCAGGTCACATCACAGCGTACGGAGCCCTGCAGGAGAAGACCAGGAAGCAGCAAGTACAGAACCCACACGAGGAGTACTGCATTCACCGCAACCTGGTCCTGCTGTACTAATGAGTGCTTTGATAATGGAAGCGCTCATTAGTAAACGAACGCCAAGATGCACTGACATTTTCACCCCACTTTGGGGGTGGGGTTGTGCATTGTATAGGCCAAAAAAAATAAAAATACAGTAATAAAGTACAGGTTATATTGGATATTTTCCCATTAAACTATATATCAATCTGGTCAGCTCCTTCCACTAACTTGCTGAAGACAGATTGGACTGCAGGTTGAATGGGACAGGTTCTCTTTAACCCCCCCAATAACCAGTTATTCTGCTTCTGGGCTTGTGAGGGTTGGCCAGAAGTATTTTATTTCCACTCTATGTGGTCAAACAGCATAGCTGTAACAGAATCTGTCTGAGCTTGCAAATATCCCTACTTTCTGGTAGCAGAATCCATCTAAATAAAGGACCGATCAGCTGCTCACTGCTGGGCCGACAGCAGAAATCTCTGATGACCACCAGGAGAAGCCGCAGTCACCACAGGAGAAATGTGGCATGGCATGTGGTCTATTCAACAAAATTGGCGACCATGCTGAGCATAAGCCACTTTGTTAAGATCTCCCGAGCTAAGGCCTCCTGTACACCACCACCGTTTTGCAGATTAGTACATAAGCAGAGATGAGCTAAGTATTCAAAAATTCGATTCGGCTGCTTCACCGAATTTTACAAAAAGAGTGCTTTGTGATGAATTAGTTAGTCACAATGCGCATTTCTTAGTAATTAGTGAGTGCAGTGACAGGGAGCGGTGTCATCTGAGATTACAGTGTAAAATTTAAACGTTAATTAAAATCATACTTACCTCATTCATTTGCTTAGAACGGGCTGGCCGCTGCCTTCTTGATTGAAAATCTAGCATGAAATCTTGCGTGGCCTGTGGCAACATCAACGCCCATGGGATTTCGTGCAAGATGCTCAATCAAGATGGCAGCGGCCAGCTCGTCGCAAGCAAATAGATGAGGCAAGCATGATTTGTTTTTTTATCGCTATTCTGGGTGGCGGGGGGGATTTAAAAAAATAAAAAAAAAATAATAAATCGGTTCGCTTTCAAGAAGCACAAGGAATTTCGACTTCACAGTGAATCAAATTGTCCCTGAAACTCGCTCAAGTTAATGGTTTTGCATGACCACGTGTCCATTCTACCCCACACAGAAGACATAAGATCAGTCATTACAATAATGGAGTCACCTGGAAATGTTTTCAGAGGGAGATGTGCTTCTGTGTGATGACCGCTGCAGATAAGTACTGCATCAAAAATGGCCACCTCCTGTTTACCGTCCTTTTCAGTGATGACCTCCCATTGTCCACTTGTAGCAAAATCTGGCTGCTTCTTAACACTACACACTGTGGTCTGAAATAAGGTCAGAAACATGCACCATTATCCACCACAAAAGGTCTTTGTAATTGAATTATGTCATGCAATGCAAATCAGAAGTTTAAAGGGGTTGTCCGGGTTCAGAGCTGAACCCGGACATACCTTTAAATTCACCCAGGCAGCCCGCCTGAACAGGGCATCGGAGCATCCTATGCTCCGATGCCCTCCTTCGCCCTGCGCTAATTAGCGCAGGGCAAAGGCATTTAACCCGGTTCCGGTGACGTACCGGGCTCTGCCAGGTGGAGGCTTCCGCCCAGCAGTGAGCCCAGTGACGTCACCGGCACTGATGGGCAGGCTTTAGCACTGCCCTAGCCAGTAAAACTGCTAGGGCAGCGCTAAAGCCGGCCCATTACAGCCGGTGACGTCACCGAACTCACTGCCGGGCGGAAGAGCCCTTGCCCTGCGCGATCCAGTGCAGGGCAAGGGAGGGCATCCGAACATGAGATGCTCCGATGCCCTATTCAGGCGGGCTGCCTGGGTGAATATAAGGGTATGTCCGGGTTCAGCTCTGAACCCGGACAACCCCTTTAAGTTTAATAAGTTTGGAATGCATTTAGTTATGCATTTGGTGAGGGTCCGACACCCGGGACCCCCGCCGATCAGCTGTTTGAGAAAGTATTGGCGCTCCCGTGAGTGCAGAGGCCTTCTCTCAACTTTTCCTAGGCCAGTGACGTCACATGGCCTAGGAGTGGCTCAGCCCCATACCAAGCAGTCGCTGTACAATATACGGCGCTGAGCTTGGTAAGCTGAGAGAAGGTAGTGGCGCTCACAGGAGCACTGGCACCTTCTCAAACAGCTGATCGTCGGGGGTCCCGGATGTCAGACCCCCAATGATCAGTAGTTAAATCCCGGAAAACCCCTTTAATGTGAATATTTTTTCCTTGAACCAAAAGGATTGAGTTGAAGTTTTCAGAAATCTTTGTAGTGTGCAAAAACTATAGATATATTAGTTGAACCCACCACCACAGCTTACCTTAAAGCGGATATATTGAGTTAGCTGGAAGTGTTCAGCGTAGAGTCTGAAATACCTCAAAATCTTAGAATTATGCATAAAATTTGGGAACTCATCTGGTATAGGGAAATCACTGTAAGACATCATCTCCTTGGAAGTGTTTATGATAACAGATCTGTAAATACTTGCTCTGCCCGCATCAGGGTTTTCCTGAAATATTGGAAAAATTGAAAAGATATTGTATATGCTCTGCAGGAAAAGAATGGTAAAAAGGTGCTGTCTCACTTTCCCCAAATAGCATTGTTATGTAGAGGAAGTTAATACTAGGCATTTACTAATGTACTATTATCCATATTGATTCCTTTTTCCATCACATTATACACTGCTCGTATCCATGGTTACAACCACCCGGCAATCCATTAGTGGTAGTTGTGCTTGCACACTATAAGGCCTCTATGTTGGCCAGGACTGTGGGACCACACATAGGCTAGTGCAAGCACGACCACCAGTGATGGACTGCAGAGTGTTCGTAACCATGGAAACAAGCAGCATATAACGTGATGGGAAAATGAATCCAACCAGCAAAGGAAGCAATATGGAGAATTTCATTAGTAAATGGCTTGTATTAACTTTGTCTACATAATGACTACCATTTGTTGAAATTAGACCAACTCTTTAAGGAAGAAAACAAAAAACTCAAACAATGACTAACATCAAATCTCCATAGTCCACCAATGTCATCCGTTCTCTCAAAACATGTGGGTTCCAGACCCTCCTCCAAGCAACTTTTTATAGCTACCAGACCACTGGCTCCAGCTCCTATCACGGCAACCTTCTTCCCCATTGTGATGGCCTACAAAATGAATGCAAACAAAGATGAAGAATGGATAAACTGCTGCCAGTGTTTTCTAGATTTAGATGGTCCAGTTTAGCAGTGTGGTGAAGGAGAGTCAACAATATGGATATAAAAAAACATTTGTAAAACATCAAAGTTGAAGTAGCCCATTTAGGTATTACTATGCCCTGAATGGAGCATATTAAATGTTATTGAAGTGTACGTGCAAAAATTATATTGTTCAGGGTTTTTAAGTACATTACATTCTTCCCCCTGGTAATTCAGACAAAAATAGGACACGTTCTATATTTTTGTGGGAGCCACAGAAAGGATGCGGACAGCACTCAGTGTTTGAACTGAACGGGTAAGCATCCGACCCGTAAAAAAAATGCAGACAGAAATAAGTTTGCGTGCACGAGCCCTAAAAGTGAAAATATAACAGTCTCTTTCTGCCAAATATATATTTTATTGTGTTACATCCAATAGCAACAAATTGAAAGTGCAGTTTCTGGTACCAGTTAAGGCGGTATGGAGGCAGGCTGGATGGCTGCAAATGGGAACTTGTGGGTACAGGTGTCCACTGTAAGATTCTCATTAGAGCTGTATTGGACCTAGTGGTAGCTTTGGGTGATGGGCGTCTCGGCCATAGTTCCTCACCTTACAGCGGTGTCTGGGATGCAGAATGTTGCTGTTCACTCTGCAGTCTTGTCCCTCAAGTATTTTTTGGGCTAAATTGAGTTGGCATCTCTGGAGAATGTTTCCAAGGAACAGGAGCACTGCAGTGTGCTTCCTCTCCTCACTCTAAATAGACAGGAACTCCCACACCTGACAGGAAGCAGGACAAGTCCACTCCTACCAAGAGGGGAGGAACAGGGTGGTTCCTGCCAACCAATTGGCATCCATACCTTTTTGACTGGTACTTCTGGCCAAATACATAGCAATAAAAGAATTAGCAGATACCTCAGGTAAGGGGTAATGGATGCATTTTACTGGGTGAATCAGAGCCGTCAAGCTAACCTAACACTCATGCCACGGATAGCATGTTCAACTTTGGCAACTAAAGTATTGAACAGTCTTAAAGCTATATTAGACAGGTAGATTTTCACTAATGAGCATTCCTATGAACACTCATTAGCAATTATCTGGCAGACCAATACTGTCTCCATTTGCCCGATGAATGAGCAAACGCTCGTTCATTGGGCAATTCAGATCTTTAAGTAGGATCTGGATTTGCCAGTGGCAGATCGTGCTGTGTAATCACAATCTGCCACCGCTACAGCGCTGTCCTGCATGAGGAGTTATGGCATAGTGATTGCAACTCCCCATGCTGCGGAGGACATTGCCGAGTCCTCTGCTTGCCATATGGAGACTGCCGGGAGGGAACGCTTCCCTCCCGACAATCACTTGCAACAACAGGGTGTCTAAGGGCCGATTGACAAAACCTATCAGATGGGGATATATTGTACTGTATGCATAGGAGGAGAGTACAGTACAATAGACAGATAGAAAAACTGTCAGAAAACACTGATGCAGTCATTTTAGGTCACGACAGCCACTGCTGGTCCAGGAGATGTGGCAACACATAGCTCTTCATTCCCAGACCAAACAAACATGTGAATCAGTCCTAATACCCTTTCCTGGGCACCTAGAGACCCTTCGACCAATAAGTAAAGTATATCAATTTGCAATGAAAAATCTGTGCAACATTTTAGGCTTTTTTTGCGCGCTGAACAAAATCTAGAATCACCACCAAATCTACTGCAACACTGTATGCAAACATTTCACTACACAAATAAGACTTCCCCTAACAGTTCAATATGCAGTCAAATTCAGATCCGCTACGTTTCTTATATACAGCTAAACATTAATACCATATAAATATATATTTCTGTCCAAAAATTGACATTTTTTGAACCAAATACGACAGGGATTCATTGCTGTACTGCTCTTACTTGCCTGGTTTCAATAGCTGAACAGCAGCCAGCAAGCGCTTCCTGCTTCTGTACAGTGAGGCACTGACTTATTTAACCCTATATTATCAGAGCTGCACACACAGTTCTTCGATAAAGCGTGCACTGAGATTCCAGCCTTTGAACTGTTAAGAGAAAGTGACGAGCTGAAAGGGAGTGTTTAACCCCGGGCAGGGCAACCACAAGCAAGCAGTCTGCAGAGGGAACCTCCTTCCTTTCCCTTCTATGGGAAGGGCTGCACAACAACAACAACCACCTTTCACATACAGAACAGATAACCTAATAAACTGTGAAGGGTTAACCATACAACAAACTTCAGCGTTTGCTCCTTGGGAACATATTAAGGGAACATATTAAGATTTATTACTACTACAGAGGCAGATGGAGCAACATTGCAAATTGAGGGCTGCTGGCAACTATGGAAAAAAAAAAATAATAATAGTGTTTGCAATGTAAAATGAATTTGTAAACTAAAACCAAGAGACACAAGCCTTTCCATTATATTTTTGTTTTCTCTGCATCTTCCACTCTTCTTTGGATTACAAATACTGATCAAATATTGACAGTGTGAAAGACTTCAGAAAAGATAGTAAAATAAATTAGACATTTGGTATCGCCATTATAGTGACTGGTAGAACAACGTTAGTGCTAAATATATATATATATATATATATATATATATATATATATATATATATATATATATATATATATATATTTTTTTTTTTTTTTTTTTTTTTTTTTTTACACACAATTAAAATTATAAATTTACCATTTTCCCCCACTATCAAATTATTAAAGGTTGAGCAATAAATGTTATCCCCCCCCCCCCCAAAAAAAAAGCCTCCATATTTGTCACCAGGAAAATAAAAAGACACGATTCTTGTAATGCTGCATCCTATAGACTTTAATTAACAAGCAATATTTGCATATAAAATCAAAAGGTGGGAGAGTCAGTTCTGTCATTTGCTACTAAGTACCCCTGTCCGACATGGTGAACAAGGGTTAAAAAGTTGCAATAGTGACAGGTATACAGTATGTCCATGCTTAGAGTGCACTGCTAGCAATCCCCAGATAGAATAACGCAGCATTGTGCTAATGAAAACATTTGTGGATCTACCCAGCAGCAAATCCACCGCTATATATCCCTGACCCACACCTTACTTACCTCTTAGGTTGCTATTTTCTAACTGTAATAAATACAGTGATCTCTGTCTTTATATAACTTATCTGCTGTCTAAAGTCTAAAGCAGATAACCCTCAGTGGCAGAGATTATTGGCCCATTATCTCAGACAGGATATAATTTGTTTTTTTTTTTTTATTAAAGATTGGGTTCAAGCAAGTGAACGCCCGTAACCCTACATCTTGTGGTGTATAGAGGATAGGACTTTGGCATTATAAGTCACTAGGAGACAGATCGTGACCTTGTAGATGTGGTGAGGCTTGTGAGAATTAAAAGGGGTTCTCCGGGAATTAAGAAAATAAAAATACTTAAGTTTCACTTTATTATAAATATATTCACATACCTTTCATTAGTTATAATGGCTTGTTTTGTCTAGGGAGCAATCAGGAGAAATAAAATGTCTGCACACAAAACCTGTCCTAATCACACAGGACAAGTTACTGTCACTGCCTTATAACAGCTACCCGTCAGGGGCGGACATACCGCCTGTGCAGCCAGTTCAGCTGCACAGGGGCCCAGCCTGTGAGGCAGCCCTCCAGCTCAGCTGTCTGTGAATCCACAGAACGCACAGACAAACTATTGTAATGGTGAAGCAGAAAGACGCACGCTCCCCGCTTCATGAGGGGCCCACCTCACATCTGACTTCAGTCTCAGGACCCGCCATCCACAGCAGTGAGGAGCAGGGCCTGGGCAGCACATCCTGAGCTGCATCTGCGATGGCCCCGCCTCCTTACAGATCAGTCCTGCTGTGTGGTGAGCAGCGTCATGATGAGTTTGACACCAACTCAGCCAGGCCTGTGCTGAGCCACTTCACTGTGTCCTAGCTTCGCCTCCCCTATAGCAATGTCAGTAGCCCTGCCCCCTGGTTGTAGCCCCGCCCACATCTGGTCATCTCCTAGCAGTCCTGGTGCTTTTTTTTGTACCCCACCCATCACCCTTGTACCCCTCCTGTGACTGTCCCTTACCCATACACTCTGAGGCTAGATTCTAATGTATTTTGCTGTCCACGGATCGGCAAGATATGGACGCCATCCGCGTGAGATCCGTATATTTTTGCAGACCCATTAGCTTAAATGGGTCTGCATTCTGTAGAGAAGTATAGGACGGGTCACATTTTCCATCTTGTGCAGAATGGACATACGGATGCAGGAAGCACATACAAGTCATTTGTATGTCTGTTCCACAGAGGATAGAAAATGTGATGTCCTATACTGGTCCGCAATGTGCAGGCAGTTAATGGGTCTGCAAAAAAATGCAGGTGGCACATGGACATCATCTGTAATTAGCAGATCACAAAATACATATGGTCCATGTCATGTAAATGGGTTAAAAGTATTGCCCAGACACTCAGGGGGTCATTTATTAAGACCAGGGATTTAGACACCGGTCTTAACCCCTAAACTGGCAGTGGTTCTGCCGAAGTTAAGAGGCGCCGGTCTGTCCATAACTTTGGCGCATCCAGCGCATATCATCCAGACAGAATCCTGACCGATTCATTTCAATGGGTCTGTGTGAGGGGCACATATCTGTCCATAACTACTGTAAGGGGGCACATATCTAGCATAATTACTGTGAGGAGGCACAATGTGGATATTACTACTGTGTGCTGGCACAAAAATGGCAAAAATTACAACGTGGGGGCATTAAAGGGGTTATCCAAGAGTATAAAATTCCCCCCATATGCCTGGGCCCCTCAGGTAATATACTTACCGCCTCTAGCATCGCAGGTGATGTTAAGGAGGCTCATCCCCCTTCCCCGCATGTCATTGTCTGCTGCCCCCGACACCAGATGTTGTCATCTGCTCACGGGGAGAAGCAGCAGCGGCAGCGCGGTGACCAGGAGCGGCGCGGTGAGCGGAGTAAGTATATTACCTGTGAGGGGCCCGGGAGTATGAGGGGAATTTTATACTCTCGGATAACCCCTTAAATACGCCCCAACAATATCTAAAGGGACATCACCATCTTTGATGCCCCTGATCACCCCTTCCTCTCCCTGTAGGATTGGGGAGTAGATGACAAATTGGAGTCCCTTCTGCTGCCACACATCATTGTATAAATCTTTACCTCTGGCCTATGTTTGTAATGTGTGGTTTGGAGGGGGGCCCAGGCACATTTTTGGCACAGGGGCCCTCTGCTGTCTGTGTCCACCCCTGCTACCTGCAATGCAATTTTTTGCCATTTTAACCCCTTCAAGAGCCTTAACGTACTAATACGTCATGCTGATCGGACAGCTACACCTCTGGATACCAAGGCCTGGTAGAAATCCCCCAAGTCTGCCTCCCGCCAAACCTATGGCGTCATTGTTGTCCCGTTTTGGAGGAGTTATCAGGATTGAAGAGAGAACTTCTCTTTTGCCCCCTTTAGGATTGTAATTTCCAGAGCGTTCTCTTTTTTCTGCTCTTGTCGGTTGCACCCTTGGTTATGAAATTTTTTCATCTGATGGAAATATCGGGACCAGGGGGCGGACTGGGAAGTTAAAGTGGCCCTGTTTTGTAGTCGGGTCCAAAATGATGGAAGGCAGGGCCAGTAATACCATATTGTGGTACATTATACCACCCTAACAGAGCCAAACACCACAGTCCATCATAAAATACTGTCAGCAGCACAAAATACATTCCCAAGAACTTCCACTGGCCAGCTGTAAGGAGGGCTCAGGCAGCCCCCTTGGCATCGGCCCACCGGGACATTTCCCTGTAAGGTCTATGGCCAATCCGCCCCTGAACGGGATTCAGATGGGAACACTTCTTGTCTCAAGCTTCATCAAGAATATCAACTCTCTCACAGGGTATGGAGAAGAGATGACTCTTTGATCCTGCAACCCAGACCAAGATTGCAGCCATATTGCTTTGCAAGTAGCATTGAAGAGGGCAGTAGACAATGGCAGACAGCCTCACCTTATCTGCCACGGCATCTGCAAGAAAATTTGAGGCCTGTTAGGGATGAGCGAATCGACTTCGGATGGTACATCCGAAGTCGATTTGCTTAAAAGGGGTTGTCCGGGTTCAGAGAAGAACCCGGACATACCTTGCAATTTCACCCAGGCAGCCTGCCTGAAGAGGACATCGGAGCATCTCATGCTCCGATGCCCCCCCCCCTTGCCCTGCGCTAGATCGCGCAGGGCAAGGTCTCTTGTTTTGTAAATACTCGTTGCCGGGCGGGTACTTCCGCCCGGCAGTGAGTTCGGTGACGTCACCGGCCTTAATGGGCCGGCTTTAGCGCTGGCCCTAGCAGTTTTACTGGCTAGGGCAGCGCTGAAGCCTGTCCATCAGCGCCGATGACGTCACCGACTCACTGCGGGCGGAAGCCTCTGCCCGGCAGGGACCGGTACGTCACCGGAACCCGGCGAAATTCCTTTGCCCTGCGCTAATTAGCGCAGGGCAAAGGAGGGCATCGGAGCATAGGATGCTCCGATGCCCTCTTCAGGCGGGCTGCCTGGGTGAAATTGCAGGTATGTCCGGGTTCTTCTCTGAACCCGGACAACCCCTTTAAAAATTTGTATGGGCTCTGATGAGCCGAAGTTACTTCTTCGTGAACTCTCGTGAGACTTTGTATAATAACTTCAGGAATTAGTTACTGTAAAAAACCTAGGAACCGAAGTCAGGTTCGGTTCCGAGTGGTACCTTTAAACCACCATTGGCTGTAGAGGACTAAGGTGCATGTAAGCTAGCCCTTTAAGAGCCAGAGAGCGTGTACTCGAAGGCAGCACTACTCCAGCAGCCATACCCACCAGAAGGAAGCAGGAGGACACCAGCAAATACAAGCCGCCAGGGTACAGACATAAGTGACCTGTTGAATGCTTCCGCAGCCGTGACTTAGGCTAGGGCTACACAGCGACAGTTGTCGTGCGACACCCGTCACAGCCAGGATCCCCGAGTAGTGGGGATCCCATAGAAATAAATGGGATCGCGGCGGCAGTCACAAGAAATCCAACACGGTTGGATTTCTTGTGACTGCCGCGGCGATCCTATTCATCTCTATGGGATCCCCACTACTCAGGGATCCTGGCTGCATCGTGTAGCCCTAGCCTTAAAGGGGTATTCTCATCTTAGACAATGGGGGCATATCGCTAGGATATGCCCCCATTGTCTTATAGGTGCGGGTCCCACTGCTGGGACCCGCACCTATATCCAGAACGGAGCGGGGGAGCGCTGCGCCTGGAGGACCCCAGGTTTCCGGGGGTCCGGCCACCACCAGGCGCAGCTCCCCGCGCCGCTCATAGAAATGAATGGGAGCCGGGCCGTGCATGTGCAGTGCGCTCCCATTCATTTCTATGGAGCCGACGGAAGTAGCTGAGCCAGCGCTCGGCTATTTTCGGCGGCCCCATAGAAATGAATGGAGGGCGGCTGCACATGTGCAGTGCACCCTCATTCAGTTCGGGGGCTCCGTTCTGGATATACCAGCGGTGGGACCCGCACCTATAAGACAATGGGGGCATATCCTAGCGATATGCCCCCATTGTCTAAAATGAGAATAACCCTTTAAATAGGTTGTCCTACATTAGAAACATGGTTGGTTTCTCCCAGAAACAGCACCTCACCTGTCCATGGGTTATGTCTGATTGAAGCAAATGGGCTGAGCTGCAATACCACATACAAGCCGAGGACGGGTGTGGTGCTGTTTTTGGAAGAAACCAGCCATGTATTTTTGACCTCAGATAACCCCTTTAAGACAATGGTGGACAGAGACCACCAGAATAACAAATTATTCAGTTTGATTCATTTGTGGTCTCCTGAAATATATGTTCAAACATCTTTGACCCTTTTAAGCTGTGGGACAATTTTTGTTTTTTCCTCCCCACATTCCAAGAGCGGTAACATTTTTAGTCCACAAAAAAAAAAAAAAAAAAAAAAAAGTCAAGGTTTATTGGATTTTGATATTACAGCATTCATCACATCCTAAAAATTACATTACATCCTTAGGCCTCATCCACATTTCTGTTTTTCACTGACATGTGTTGTCTGCATTTTCCACAGACAGCACAGGTACCCATTCACTTAAATATGTCTGTTCGCATTTCAGTATTTTTTTTTTTTTTACTGATCGAGGGCCAGTAAAAAAAAAAAACAAAAACCCAGGGACATGCAGTACTTTGATCCATGATGCGGACCAAGCACACCCGTTAAAGTCTATGGGTCAGTGAAAAATCAGACACAACATCCTTGGTGCTTCCGTTTTTCACAGAAGACTGATGGGAGACTCTTTGGAAATTAATTTGCAGCTGAGCAACGCCAGTGAATTAGATGACACAAGGATGGTAAAAATCAGACACACGGACTAACCACGGATCCATCCTACACGGATGAAACACGCATGTTTTTTTTCAGATGTGTCACTGTCATATAAATGTGGATGAGGCCTTAGTCAGTGCAATTATGGTGAAACCAAGTTTGTGTAGTTTTTATTATTATGCTCTATAAAAAAAAAAAAAAAATTTCTGACACAACTTGCAGCCAGCTAGCCACGACAGGCCTGAAAACAAGGCCCCAGGCTATCAAGGCAACTGATCAGAGCCCCGCTATTTTGCCACAGGGTCGCCAATCGGAGGACAGAGACAGATCCCTCCTTCTGTCTAGCTCCACAGATGTCGTGGTCGCCATCAACATCATTGCCAATCCTGGTCACTGCTGGCTGTATTATACAGTCAGCACCCTTCATGTATGAAAGAAGCAACGCATGTGAGCTTGCTCCATACAACTATCATGTAGGTTTTTTGTGTCCAAATTTCTGTATTGATTCATTTCTTAATACATCTCTATAGTAGGGTTGCCCCCTTTCCCAACAAAGAATACTAGCCAAGTTAAGACACACCCCAAAGGGGGTTTGGTTATGGGGCCATGGCTTAACCCAGGGTGTTATGTATGTCATAATGTGGCCCCCAGCAATATTAATGCCCCCAGTTATTGTAATGCCCCTTTAGTGCACCCCAGAATTACTAATGCCCCCTTCTCTGCTTGTGTTAAAAAAAAAAAAAAAAACCCACACACACCACCTCACCTCCTCCTCCTCCTCCTCCTCCTCCACTCGCTGCTCAGTGGAAGCTGAGGACCTGCGAGACATCATCACGCTGGAGAAGGATGGCCATTCATGCCACCCTCAGAAGACGGACTTTAAAACGCCTGCCCACTAAGACACGCCCCAATCTGGTTAGGCCACACCCACTCCACAGCCGACAGGGATTTAAAAAAAAAAAAAATGAAGGAAAAATTAACCACAGATCAGCTGCAGGGGTGGGAGGTAGGATGATTTTTCCCCCGTTTAAGTATGAAAAACTGACCTCTGGCCACCCTATGCTGGAGCACAGGCTCTGTACTGAGCTTCCAGTTACTGAGCTTCCAGGGTTCACAATTAGGGTAGGGGAGGGAGGTGAAGGCTGTAGTAATGAGCGCTCCACAATGGAAGCTTATAGGAAAACACCAACAATTATTGCAGGTAGAAAAAAAAAAAAAAATTTTTTTATATATCTCAATAAATAACCAGCACCAGCAGGGACTCTAAATTACCGGCCAGGTGGCAAAACTACTCCCAGCATGTGTAGGCCATTATTATGTAATATCAGAGCATGTTACAGCAGGAGGTATGAGAGAATGGGACTACAACTTCCAGCATGTCCAAGTAGTTATGTAATATCCAAGGACATTACAGGAGGAGGTATGAGAAGAGGACTACAACTCCCAGCATGCCCAGGCCATTTTTATGTAGTATCAGAGGACATTACAGGGAGGAGGCATAAGAGGAGAGAACTATAACTCCCAGCATTTCCCTGGCTCTTACATTAAATCCATGTGTCTTCCCTTCTCCTCACATACTGCCATCACAGGTCTTCAGCAGGGCTCCCCTGTACTGCTTAGCTCCGCCCCCTGAACAGGTCACATGACAGTGACATCATCACAGGTCCTTCAGCCCTAAAGATGCTACTGGTGTCAGACTTGTATACAGACTGCAGAGCTCAGGCTGAGGTAGTTATTGATGTCAGTAGTGTCCTGTGTGTGAAGCATATGTACTGTGGGGGACAGGGGATGCTACAAAATATACCAGCAATTATAATTGCTGGTGAAAGAAATCACCGGCACCGGCTTTCAGAACACATTACCGGCTATGGCAGTAAAATACCGGCCAGGGTGGCAATCCCTAATCTGTAGTGATTTGCAGTTTATTCAGGGAATTTAGAACGCTGTATGCGAAAAACATATATCCATTTATAGGAAATAGGTCACCAAAAATCTTATCTGTCAGTTAACCTGTTTTCTAATCTATCGGATTACAGATTTTTTATTCTATTTCCTGATTATTATGGAGGGCGGCCATCTTGCCTGATCTGTACTTAACAGCATTTACAAAGGATTAAGAAAATTGCTTTATAGCAGCCCCATGGTGCATAGACACAATGGTCTGGAGAGGACCTTACTGACTTCTATGGGAGAGTTTTCTGGGCACGCTCTGTGACCTGTGCAGAGGTCATTGTACAAGGAAAGAATAGATAAGGTCTGGAAATGACCTATTGTAAATGGTAGGCGAGGTGATATCATTACAGGCAGGATTAGAATGACAGATAAGCAGATAACTGCAGTAAAGTGATCTGTACAGAACAAGAAGTGGTGCCTATTGGGATACTTTCACATTGGCGGCAAGAGTGTCCGGCAGGCTGTTCCGGCGGGTGAACAGCCTGCCGAATCCGTGCTGCCGCTACTGCTCACCTTTGGCCAGAACTACGCTCCGCCCCTATTCACAATAATGGGGGCGGGCCGGAGTTCCAGCCACAGCATGGAAAACATGCGGAGAGGCGACCGGACTAAAATTACGACATGTTGTATTTTTAGTCCAGCCGCCTCTCTGCATGTTTGCTGTACTGTGGCCTGCCCCCCCATTATTGTGAATTCTGGCCACAGGCGTGCAGCGCAGCATGGATCCTGCAGGCTGTTCACCTGCCGGAACAGCCTGCCGGACACCCGTGCCGCCAGTGTGAAAGTAGCCTTATTTGGCTGAGTGGCCAGAGAAAACTAAAGGGTGCTATGGTTTTTATTTAAATATAGATATTGACATGCAAAATTAAAAAAAAAAAAAAAAAAAAAAAAAAAAAGATTTAAACAATAGGTCATTTTCTAATTACACATACCCTTTAAAACAGTGAACATGTTGGATGCTTTCAGTCACCACTAGAGGAAGTATTGGAGATGATGATAATAAATAATAAACTCCATCCAGTTATTCCATGAGCTGGACACATCTGATATGTATGTGCATAAGCCAGGCAGAAAAACCAACCAGCGTCAAAACTGATATTCCAGGTGATTCATATGACCCATCCAATAGACAAGTATGGTCATTGTTTCCCTCCAGCATTTCTGTACCATGAAATACATGTGTGAACAGGCCCTTATTCTGCACTTGTTGTAACAATACATACTGATAACATATCCAGTAAGCTCCTAGCTGCCCTCTAGTGGTAGATACTGATAACATATCCTGTAAGCTCCTAGCTGCCCTCTAGTGGTACATACTGATAACATATCCAGTAAGCTCCCAGCTGCCCTCTAGTGGTAGATACAGATTCCATGTCCAGTAAAATGTAAGTCTGCAGCAAATTTGGAACTCTGTGTTAAAGATTAATTATTGGCTGTATAAAAAATTATATTCACTGTGTCTGAAAACAAATTAGCGGTACTTGTATATGACTTGAAACAGGTCTAGACAATTGGAGGATTGGATTATTAGAACAGAGATTTAAAGAGGACTTTTCACCACTCCTGACATGCCTGTTTTAATAGCTTCATGCATTCCCCATGTAATAACAAGTCTGGAACATCTATTCTTATGGCAATCTGTTGTGCCATTGCTTTATTATTTGCACTAGAAGTTATGAATGAATTGCTATTTGCCTTCAGTAAGGGAACAGAGGGGAGGTGATCAGTACCTGCACAGTCTGAACATGGCAGCATTGATTGTTTAGAGTCAGTCTGTGCAGGTACACCGCCAACTGGTCACCTCCCCTCTGTTCCTTTACTGAAGGCTAATAGTAATTCATTCATAACTTCTAGTAGTAATAATAAAGGAATGGCACAACATAGAGACATAAGAATAGATGTTCCAGAATTGTTATTACATGGGGAATGCATGAGGATATTAAAACAGGCATGTCAGGAGTGGTGAAAGGTCCTCTTTAAAGGGGTTCTCCAGGAATTAAGGCAATGAAAATACATAAATATTACTTTATTATAAATATATCCCCAAATAACATTCATTAGTTATAATGGTTTGTTTTGTCTGGGGAGTAATCATTAGGAGAAATCAAATGGCTGCCGTCCTATGACTACACACAAAACCTGTCCTAATCACACAGCAGGACACAGCCACATCCTCCTCATGATCTCCATTTCTACAGAGATTCAGCTGAAGATCTTATCTGTATTCAGGATCATAATCCCTGACAAGCAGAGCAGAGAGGAGGATGAGGCAGCTCTTTACCTCAGTTGTGAAGTAACTTGTCCTTGTGTGTGATTAGGACGGGTGTTGTGTGTGCTAATAGGACCATGGCCATTTTGTTTTTCCCTAATGATTGCTCCCCAGAGAAAACGAGCCATTATAACTAATGAAAGGTATTTGGGAATATATTTACAATAAAGTAATGTTTACGTATTTTCATTTTCTTAATTCCTGGAGAACCCCTTTAAAGGAGTGTTCTGGTTATATAAATGTTATCCCATATTCACAGGGTAGGAGATTAATATTAGATTACTGCTGGGACCACCAATCACAAGAATGGCAGCCATACACCTTTATAACAGCTATTTCTCCCAACTCCCTCATACATATGGCTTGGCTAAACATCTATGTGTATTTAAAGGGCTTATCCTAAAATTTATATTGATGGCGGGGGTCAGCTGCTAGAAGAGGCCAGCAGTCTGTCAGCGTCGTGGCTTCTTCCTAGGCCATGCGACATCACCGTACGTCGGTGACATAGCCTAATGGCAGTCAGCTCCATTGAAGTGAAAGCGGCTGAGTTGCAGTGTGAAGCAGAGCTGCTATACAATGTACGGCACTGTGCTTGGTAAGCTGCTGGGAGCCCACAGTGTTCACCAGTGCGCCGGTGAGTGTGGTGGCATCAGGGCTGGGACCACAGCTGACCTGATAGTGACTAGAGATGAGCAAAGTATTAAAAAAAAAAAAATTTCAATTTGGCTGCTGTGCCAAATTAAAAAAAAAAAAAAAATAATATATATATATATATATATATATATATATATATATATAATCACTCTGTGACAAATTACTTTGTCATAAAACAATTCTTTGTACGTAGTGGGTGCAATTACAGGGAGCGGCGATTGCGTGCCCCCCCAATCAAATAGATGAGGCAAGTTTTTTTAGTTTGTCTTACTGCCATTCAGGGGGAAAAAAAAAAAAGCGATTTACTACCACAAAGCACAAGGAAATTTGGCTTTGCGGAGAATCAAGTTTTCCCTGAAATTTGGATCAAAGTTCACTTCATGGACTTTGATTCGCTCAACAGTAGTGATGACCTATACTGAGGTCATCATTATCTATCACTAGATAAAATGAAGCGGGATGGTCATCTCCTGGGGTAGGTGGCACTCAATACACTAAGGCCCCATTCACACAACCGTATGTTCATTTCCGTATCTTATCCGCATTTTTGCGGATAAGATGCAGAACCATATGGACCCATTCATTTTTCCATAGGAGAAAAAAAAAAAATTGCGGAATGCACACAGTGTGCATTCCACATCCGTATATTACGGAAGTTCTCCCGCAAAAAAAAAGGAAACAGGTCCTATACTTGGCCGCAAAACACATCCGTAGCCCCATTAAAGTCAATGGGTCTGCAAAATTACGGAACACTACGGAAGACTTTCCATATGTCTTCCATTTATACAGACACAGAATACATACGGTTGCGTGAATGGAGCCTTACAGTCCACAGGGCAGGATTCTTCAGTTTTATTATTAGTTTGTGGTAACAGAAGAAAAAGAAGAACAGGCATAGCTCCTAGCTGACACAGTGAAGAGCTACATACACAATACAGTCCATACAACCTGATCCGTACAGATCCGTGTTCACACAGTCTCAGATCCTCTGCTGCTTTCCCCAGGCTGGAGACTGTCTGAGAGGCTCACACTTTTCTTATAGAGCTCAACCAGGTGCCTCCTAATAAGCCAGCACAAAATGATGAGTGGAGTAGGTGGAGTTGGGAGCCTGGCCTTATTACTAGTTTTTTTTTTTTTTTTTTCTTAACCAGAACCTAATGCAGAGACATGTCTCTGTCTCTTTAAATTAAAATGGTTTTCCAGGATTTTTATACTGATGACCTATCCTCTGGTCAGGTCATCTGCATGTGATCGGTGGGGATCCATCACCTGGGACCTCCGCTGATCACCTGTTTTGAGAAGGCACCCATGGACCCATGCTCCTTCTCGCAGCTCACCAAGCACATTATATAGTAGATGTGCTTCATTTGCACCCTGTCACATTCACTGACAGTTGAGCGCATAGATCTGTTATGCTACCCTCCGACACCCCCTCGCTGTGGTAAAACTACGACTCCCAAGATGTACACTTGCTTGGATGTTCTCAAAACTCCATAGAAATGAATGGAGCATGCTGGGAGTCGTAGTTTCACCACAGCTGGATGGTGGGAGTCCCAGGTGTCAGGCCCCCACCAATCAGATACTGGTGACGTATCCTGAGGACAGGTCATCAGTATGAAAATCTTGGGAAAACCCCTTTAAAGCCTCATTCACACATCAGTGTTTCACGGACATGTGCTGTATGTGTTCTCCACGGACAGCACGCGTCCCCATTCATTTTAGGCCGCATTCACACAACCGTATTATTGCGGGTCCACTCAGAACACACGGCTGGGTGCCCCATTGAAAATGCCTATACTTGTCCGCTATTGCGACAAGTATAGGACATGTTTTATTTTTTTATGCGGAGCCGCTGCCCGCTCTCATAGAAGTGAATGGGGCTGCATCTATTCCGCATAGTGTGAATAGGCCCTTAATGTGTGTATTCAGACATCAGTGTTTTAGCACGGTCAGTGGGTCAGTGTTTTAGGTCCCTTTCACGCGGGCGAGATTTCCGCACGGGTGCAATGCGTGATGCATGAAAATCGCAGCATGTTCTATATTCTGCGTTTTTCATGCAGCCCTCGCCCCATTGAAGTGAATGGGGCTGCGTGAATAACGCATTGCATCCGCACGCAAGTGATTCACTGATGGTTGCTTAGAGATGTTGTTTGTAAACATTCATTTTTTTTATCAAACTCGTGTAAAACGCGTTAAAACGCTTTGCACCCGCGCGGAAAAAACTGAACAAACGTACGCAATCGCAGTCAAAACTGACTGCGATTGCGTGCGGATTTTCCGGAACGCATCCGGACTGAATCCGTGACGCCCGTGTGAAAGAGGCCTTAAGCACGGAAGCAAGCTCTATTTTGTCTGTGTTCACAGATCCATCATGCCCATTATAGTCCATGGGTCCGTGAAAACCATGGACGCAACATGGATGCTATCCGTGTTTTACAGATCATTAGGAAGAGATGCTTTGAAAATTATCTTTCAGCTGTTCAGTGTCAGTGAAACACGGATGACACAAGTACAGCAAAAAACAGACACACGGACCCAACACGGTTCCTTCAAGGACGCATCACTGGCCACCTTCTCATGGTTTTGAGCACGGACGTGTGAATGAGGCTTAACTCTTTAGTTGCCTCAGATAGATAAAGCTCTAAGGTTATGGCTACACAGCGATTTGGCCACTGCAGATGTTGTGCGACCAAAGATCGCAGCGTCGCAAGATAGCAGGAATTAATGGGAATGCTGCAAATCACAAAATATCCAGCAGTGTGCCGCCGTCTCAGCAAGCGAACAAGTTGCTCTGCAACCCCATACATTCCTATGGCAGCCCCGCGAGAGATCTTTGGTCACGCGGCCACAATTGCTGTGTAGATGTACCCCGAATTTAGGAGAAATGTAAACTCCATCCACAGCTTTTTCACTTGGTCTCTCAGAGTATAGAGAGGAGGAAGCAGCTGACAGACACTTCTGGTGGGGGCTCATCTCCTGGGAGACCAAAGGGATCAGGTGAAAATATTAATTTCACCCAATCCTTCTCTCCTCCAACATCATCTGTAGGGGGAGAGTCGGGAGCTCCTCATAGACATCAAACTTCTCTGCAGGTTCGGCTTACAATACACTAATGTGTATGGGGGGCTTTAGAAGCACTGTATGAAAGGATGAAGAAAAAATGGGTCAATTGAAGGAAATCTCCCGCTGCCCCAGGACCAACAGGTGCCCCCCACTGCACTGCAATGGTGATGTCACATTAAGGCCTCATGGACATGAACGTGTGCCGGCTCCATGCAGTCCGCAATGCACAGGCACCGACCGCGGGGCTGCCGCATCTGACTGTCCGCACGGTGCGGAGGCACGGACAGAAAACCCACGGAAGCACTCCGTAGTGCTTCTGTTCCGTGCCTCCGTTCCGGACCGCACCACATCTCCGGGATTTCTGACCCATTCAAGTTCTGTGATGTGGGGTGCACACGGCCTTTGCCCGTGTATTGCGGACCCGCTGTTTGCTGTGCACTTGCCGTGTGCATGAGCCCTAACACACATTATTGCCAATCAATGGCCTAAAAAACATTAGTCTCTACTAAAGTATATAGGGGCACATTTATTAGGACCGGTGCTTCAGATGGCGCCGGCCTCTCCATAACTTCAGCGCATCCTGCGTTAGTTCTAAATGTAAGACAGATTCCTTGCTGTCTTACATTTGGACCATTTTTTACATCTAAATGTGATGAATGAGACAGGCCTGCCGGGCCTTCCCCTCCCACGCCAACAATTTAAGACCTGGCGTGAGTGGGGCGAAGTCGCTATCTGCACCTAAAATGCGCCTAAGAGTAGTAAATGACCCCCATGTACTCCATCCATCAGAACCTACACCTTCTTGCTTCAAAATTTTTCTCAGTCATCAAGTAGTTAACTCTACAACGCTCAGGTTGTCATGGTGCCTTAAAGGGGTTATCCAGTAATGGATTCTGATGACCTATCCTCAGGATAGGTGATCATCAGAGGATTGCTGGGGTTCCCAATCCTGGCATCACCACCAATCAGCTGTTACAGAGAGTCACCTCTCTCACCGGAGATCTGGAGAGCACAGCACTGTGCATAGTACAACAGCTCAGTTCCTATTCACTTCAAGGGGGCTGAGCTGCAACTAGGCCATGTGACCAATGTACTGTTATGTCAAATGTCACATGAGCGCCAGCCTATTCTAAAAGCTGATCGGTAGCGGTCCCAAAAGCCAGACCCCCACTGATCTGATATTGATAACCTATCCTGAGGACAGGTCATCAATATGGATAACCCCTTTAAACGAGTGTGTCCTGCCTCCTCATGATTCGGTGGAATACTGTGGCAGAGAAGTGAGCCTTTGGCTTCCCTCCATTGGCCCTCATAGATCACAGAGCAGTTCATACCTGTGGCCTACAAGGCACCAGGCTGTAGACCAGGGGTAGGCAACCTCCGGCACTCCAGCTGTTGTGAAACTACAACTACCAGCATGCATACTTGCTCTGCTCTTCTCAGACCTCCCATACAAATGAATGGAGCATGCTGGGAGTTATAGTTTCACAATAGCTGGAGTGCCAAAGATTGCTGACCCTTGTTGTCAGGATGTGAGATATGCACTCCAATTTACATTAGTCCGGGTGCTTGTGAGAGGGAAGATTGCTGACACCTGACCTACAGTAGACTCGCCATGCAGTGATGTCCTTGCACCTGCCTGCAAAACGGAAACCTTTCCCCGCTATTGAGCTCCTATGACGGATCTTAACACCGGAAAGGGAAAGCAAGTGTGAAAGTAGCCTTACTTAGTTGATACTATTATTATGTGAGGGACAGCTGCACTACAGTTTTACTCGATTGGGGCTTTATTTCTACTTCTTCACTAACAATATGCGGCATGCACTAAGGTATAGTGACCATGCGTGCTTTTTTTCCTGGATATATCCTCGTTCTGGGACCTAAAGAAAAATCTGGTGAGCCGGGATTTTTAAATTACCAAAAATGTCAAGGATGCATGGGGGGTGGGAGCATATAATCTACTACAGTGCAAGAGCTGAAGGACCTGTGATGATGTCACCATCATGTGATCAGTGCAGGAGGGGCAGGGGCTCAGCAGTGGAAAGGAGAAGCGGTAAGGACCTGTGATGATGTCACCGTCATGTGATCACTGCAGGAGGGGGCGGAGTTCAGCAGTGAAGTGGGGAGTTTCAGAAGCCTTGGAAGTTGTAGATTTCTCCTTTCATACATCCTCTCGGAATTGTCTTCTGACAGGGGTGGATTGGCCATAGACCTTACAGGGAAAGTTGCCAATGCCCAGGGGACCGTCTGGGCCCTCCTCACGGCCGGGTAGTGGAAGTTTTTGGGGATGTATTTTGTGCTGCTGGCAGTATTTTGTGATGGACTGTGGTATCTGGCTCTGTTAGGGTGCTATAATGTGCCACAATATGGTATTGCTGGCCCTGTCTTCCATCATTTTGGACCCAACTACAAAAAGGGGCCACTTCTAGTATTTTTTCAGGGCCACATTAAGTTTTCAGTCCGCCCGGTCATCTGATATCCCTAAAGAACCAACTGGACAAGCTGGGAGTTGTACTTCATTCCTGTAATGTCACATAATATCAGTCTGGATATTCTGGGAGTTGTAATCCTCTCCACATGTATCCCATCCTTGTAATATCGTCTTGTAATATCGTCTGATATCACATTTTATCAGCCTGGACATGCCGAGAGTTGTAGTTATCTCCTCTTATACACCCTCCCCTTTTTCTGATTTACCATAATATCTGCTTGGACATGCTGGGAGTTGTAGTCCTCTCAGCTTATACCTTCTCCTTGAAATGTCTTCTAATATCCCATAATAATGACCAGAACATACCATGGGAGTGGTAGTTCTCTTCTCTTATACCCATAGATTATGGTTTCCATTCTGTGTGTTGCAGGTTATGAAAATGGTGACCCTAAGGCCCCATTCACACGACCGTATGAATGGGGCCGTATCTATTCCGCAATATTGCAGAATGGATGCGACCCCATTCACTACTATAGGAGTGGGCAGCCGCATAAAAAGATAAAACTTTTCCTATACTTGTCCTCATGAACGGACAAGTATAAGCATTTTGAATGGGGCGCCGTGCCGTGTGTTGCGCAGCGCTGCGGTACTCATGCCGGGCGGCAGCCGTAGTATTGCGGGTCCGCATTATAGCGGAACCCGCAATATTACGGCCGTCTGCATGGGGCCTGAGGGTGCATTCAAACAACATATTTTCAGTCAGCATTCGATACAAATTTTTTGCAGATCACACACGGACCCATTAATTTCTATTGTGCCGCAAAAAATGTGGACAGCACACGGATGTTGTCCATGCATCCAGGCCTCAAATTATACAACATGTCCGTTTTGCTGACAAGAATAGGCATTTTTTCAATGGGGTCTGTGAAAAGTCCAAACTGCATTCATATTTGGCAAATCATTGATTTGCAGGCTGCAAAATGGATACGGTCGGGTGAATGCCCCCTAAATAAGGCAACACTAAGGGGACACTTTTACTAAGGGCTCGTGCACACGAAGGTATGTTTTTTCCGCATCCGATACGCATTTTGCACTGTTCATATGCTTCAATGAGGGCACAAAAGATGCGGACCGCTCACCGTCTGCTGTCCGCATTCACATGTCCGTTCCATGACCCTGCAGAAAAATGGAAGATGTCCTGTTCTTGTCTGTTTTATGGACAAGGATAGGACTGTTCTATAGAGGCCAGGATGTTCTGTTCCGCACAATACAGAACAAGCACGGACGATATCCATGTTTTGCAAAACAGGCTACTGATCGTTTGCAGTATTACAGATTCTGTCCTATTCTGTTAAGTTTTTAATAGAAAAAAAAATCTGATTTTTACGGACATAAAAGACCAGACACAGTTTTGTGAAATACCTCTAAGCGGGATGCACTGAGGAGGCACTATTACTGCGTAGGGGCAGAAACGTCCATTATTACTGTGAGGGTGCAGTTAGGAGGCACTAGTAATATATGGGGGGGGGCACTAAAGGGGAACTATTACTGTGTGGGACCACTATTGTTTGTGGGACACAAAGACAGGCACACTACTGTGAACTGTTACTATCTGTTTAACACTATGAACTCACGCACACGACCATATGTATCTTGCGGTTTGCAGGTGACATCCGTGTTGCATCTGTTTTTTTTTTTGTTTTTTTGCGGATCCATTGTACCAATGCATGTCATTGTCCGCAAAGTGGACAAGAATAGGACATGTTTTTTTTTGTTTTTTTTTCGGAACAGGCATGCTAACATACGGACACGGAATGCACAGAGTCATTTCCATTTTTTTTTCAAGCCCCTTTGAAATGAATGGTTCCGCATATGGACCTGTAAAAAAAGAAATGGAAACGGAAGAAAAATATGTTTGTGTGCATGAGCCCTTATTTTGAGTTTTAAAGTGCAGTATTTGAGGGCACTTTTCTGCACAACACTTACAGTAATGTGGGCACCTGGAGCAGAATCAGACACAGAAATAGGAAAATACTTTATCTTGTAGAAGATCCAGCTCAGACCAGATGTGGAGTATGGTGTTGCTGGTACAGTACAGTCATGGCCAAAAGTTTTGAGAATGATACAAATATTAATTTTTACAAAGTCTACTGCTTCAGTTTTTATAATGGCAATTTGCATATACTCCAGAATGTTATAAAGAGTGATCAGCTTAACAGCAATTACTTGCAAAGTCAATATTTGCCTAGAAAATGAACTTTATCCCCCAAAACACATTTCAACATCATTGCATTCCTGCCTTAAAAGGACCAGCTAACATCGTTTCAGTGATTGCTCCATTAACACAGGTGTGGGTGTTGATGAGGACAGGGCTGGAGATCAATCTGTCATGATTACGTAAGAATGACACCACTGGACACTTTAAAAGGAGGCTGGTGCTTGGCATCATTGTTTCTCTTCTGTTAACCATGGTTATCTCTAAAGAAACACGTGCAGTCATCATTGCACTGCACAAAAATGGCCTAACAGGGAAGAGTATCGCAGCTAGAAAGATTGCACCTCAGTCAACAATCTATCGCATCATCAAGAACTTCAAGGAGAGAGGTTCCATTGTTGCCAAAAAGGCTCCAGGGCGCCCAAGAAAGACCAGCAAGCGCCGATCAGCTGCGGGATCGGGCTACCAGCAGTGCAGAGCTTGCTCAGGAATGGCAGCAGGCAGGTGTGAGTGCATCTGCACGCACTGTGAGGCGGAGACTCTTGGAGCAAGGCCTGGTCTCAAGGAGGGCAGCAAAGAAGCCACTTCTCTCCAGAAAAAAAACATCAGGGACAGACTGATATTCTGCAAAAGGTACAGGGAGTGGACTGCTGAGGACTGGGGTAAAGTCATTTTCTCTGATGAATCCCCTTTTCGATTGTTTGGGACATCTGGAAAACAGCTTATTCGGAGAAGACGAGGTGAGCGCTACCACCAGTCTTGTCTCATGCCAACTGTAAAGCATCCTGAAAGCATTCATGTGTGGGGTTGCTTCTCAGCCAAGGGAATCGGCTCTCTCACAGTCTTGCCTAAAAACATAGCCATGAATAAAGAATGGTACCAGAATGTCCTCCGAGAGCAACTTCTCCCAACCGTCCAAGAGCAGTTTGGCGATCAACAATGCCTTTTCCAGCATGATGGAGCACCTTGCCATAAAGTAAAGGTGATAACTAAATGGCTCAGGGAACAAAACAGAGATTTTGGGTCCATGGCCTGGAAACTCCCCAGATCTTAATCCCATTGAGAACTTGTGGTCAATCATCAAGAGACGGGTGGACAAACAAAAACCTACAAATTCTGACAAAATGCAAGCATTGATTGTGCAAGAATGGACTGCTATCAGTCAGGATTTGGTCCAGAAGTTGATTGAGAGCATGCCAGGGAGAATTGCAGAGGTCCTGAAGAAGAAGGGTCAACACTGCAAATATTGACTTGCTGCATTAACTCATTCTAACTGTCAATATAAGCTTTTGTTACTCATAATATGATTGCAATTATATTTCTGTATGTGATAAAAACATCTGACAAACACACATAAAAACCAGAGGGCAGCAGATCATGTGAAAATATAATATTTGTGTCATTCTCAAAACTTTTGGCCATGACTGTACAGCAGTAGTAGTGCATGTATGAGAGGAGCTGAGTGGGTCAACCAGAGCAGTGAACCACTGGAGGAGTTGAGCCGACCTCAAGGTCCCAGCTCAGAGTGCCTTTAGGAGTACATCATTAACCCCTACTCGACTGCCCACTGGGTATATACATCCTATTTGCACATACCCCGTGCAGATAGCACGTATATACACATGCAGGCAGCGCTTTGATCTCAGTTTATCAGTGCTGGGATTAAAGCTTGTGCTCCTGTAATCTAGCAGGAGCAGGTCGGGTCCCGGCTCACAGACAGAGCGGGGACCCTGAGGAGAAGACAGGAGCGGATTATTACCACTTCCGCCTTCTCCTGTGGTAGGAGGAGATCAATGCAGGAAGCGGCAGAGCGGTCATGTGACCGCCAGGGGTGTCAGGGGCACCCTGATCAGCTCTGCCTGTGTGTTATGCCCCCACAGGGGGCTGTTTTCCCCTGTAATGGGGCTCCTGTGGATGCCCTAGTTACAGTGAAAACAGTGAGAAAAAAAGAAAAAAAAGTCAGTGTCCTCCATAGGTCTTTTAATGACCTCCTGGGGGACATATTATGTGCCAAAAATAAATTTAATCAAAAGTAAAAAAAAAAAAAAAATTACAAATAAAAAAAAGTGTAAAAAAAGAAGAAGCAAAAAGGTCTAGAATTTGCATGGCCAAGTGTTGGTGTTAGTCAGTAAGGTATTTGCTGTATAAAGCTGATAAGCTTCCTGCCAAGAAGGACAGAGTGGAGAGGATGCAGACTGCAGCGCTCCTGCTCATATAGAGGATTCTCCAGAGAGACCCGTCACTAAATTGCCTCAAATAAAGCAATAAGAAGATAAAGACAGCAGGTTGAACTGCTAAGCGAGGCTTCTACAGGTACTGCTGTAGTGTGAGGGAAACAGTCAAGCCACGCATTACCAAACAACTACTAGGCTAGTATAACCTAAGTGCAATATTACCACCAACCAACCTGCCTCCATATCCATGGTACTAGAGAAGAATTGCACTAAAGCCTGCTGCTACTGTATGTTTTTCAAGTTCTACATTGGACTTAGTATAAAGGACTTTGGTACATTTATCTCTGGCCTCATTCTTCAGTACCATAACTTTCACTGTCACGGACCTCAGGGAGCGATCGTCTGAGGTAGGACATTGTGACACTACAACACTACATCAGGGCCACTACCCCTCCCATCCTCTATACTGGCTTCCATGGCGGCTCACTGCTCATGGCACATCACCACTGAAGCCAGTTATTGGCTTCAGTGGAGTAGGTGACCATGCCTAACCTGCTCTGGATATAAACACTGGGGGGACTGGAACATGGACACACCAGAGGCAGTACTGAGAATCAGAGTAGCGGGAGCAGGTAAGTATGAGGCAGGCTGCTGACAATCGCTAAAATGTCCTTATTCCCAAAAAAACCCTTTAACCCTTTTGTTTTTGCGTTTTCATTTTTCTTCCCTATTTTCCGTGAGCCATAACTTTTTTATATTTTCGTTCACATAGCTGGGCTTTTTTTTTTACGGGACAAGTTGTACTTTTGAATGCCGCCATTAATTATGGTATAAAATGTAGTGGGAAGCGGTAAAAAAATTACAAATGGGGTGGAATTGGGAAAAAAACCCACAATTTCTCCACTGTTTTACGGGTTTTGTTCCCACAGCGTTTTGTTTGTGGCAAAACTGACCCATGTCCTTCATTCTCTGGGTCAGTACGATTACAACGATACCCCATATGTATAGGTTTCTTATGTCTAAGGCTACTTTCACTCTAGTGGCTGGGGTGTCTGGCAGGCTGTTCCGGTGGGTGAACAGACTGCCGGATCTGTGCTGCCGCTAGTGCAAGTCTGTGGCCGGAACTACACTCCGTCCCAATTCACTATAATGGGGGCGGGCCGGAGTTCTGGTCGCAGCACGGCAAACATGCCGAGAGGCGGTTGGACTAAAATTATATGATTTAAACTTTTATATTTTATTATATATTTTTTTAACATTTTTTTAAAAAAATTTGTGATGATTTTAAGGCTAATATAAGAGCCTATAAATTATTGTTTTAAATTTTTCATTTTGAACTATCAGGGATTTTTTAAATGCTATTTTAAGTGAATTTTGCGCATTTCTTATCCTGGCCTGCCATCTCGTGGGCAAAATAAGCATTGCAGCACTTGTCAGCGAGGCTTACAGTGTTCACCGCAACTACGATGCCTGGATTGGCCACACGGGGCATCTGTAGAAAGTCCGGGAGCGCATCATGTTCCCACATCGCTCCAGTGCCGTACATGTACAGCACTGGTAGCAAAAGTGTTAAACTCTCCTTTAAGTATCTAAACCATTCTTAGGCAGAGTTCACACTTCAGTTATTTGGTCAGTTATTTCCATCAGTTATTGAGAGCCAAAGCCAGGTGCAGGTCAAAAACACAGACCAGGTGCAGATCTTTCCATTACACCTTATCTCTGAGTAGGCTTCACTACGGTTTTGGTCTCATGAATGTGTGCCGTCAGTGCCCGTGCTGTGGACCGCAATTTGCAGTCCAAAATGCACTGGCACTGACCTCGGGGCTGCCGCATTCGGATCGTGGACCCATTCACTTGAATGGGGTCTGTGATCCACATCCCACGCTCCGCACCGCAAAAAAATAGTGCATGCACTACTTTTTTGCAGTGCTGAGGCACAGCCCGAAACACCACGGAAGCACACCGTAGTGCTTCTGTGGGGTTCCGATCCGTGCCTCCGTTCCGCATCTAGGGGATTGCGGACAAATTCAAGTGAATGGGTCCGTAATGGGTCCGCAGTATGCAGGCCGCAATACGGCCATGGCCGGCCAACGGCCGTGTGCATGAGCCCTAACTGATGAAAATAATTGACAAAATAACTGAAGTGTGAACTGGTCCTTATTTTGTGTTCATCAATTTAAAAAAAGACCAATAAATTTCAAGATATTTTTTTTGTAACATATTTTATTGGTTAATAAATGTTTCCTTTTAGGGCTGGAAAGAGAAGCCAATGCTATAAAAAGGAACAAAACCAGCTTTGAAATTGTTTCCACAACAGGTAATGAAGGGACAGTTCTATCTCTAGGAGGCCTTCATTGTCTGATCTGTGGGAGTCTAAGGCCCCTTTCACACGAGCGTGTCCGGATTTGGTCCAGATGCGTTCAGGAAAATCCGCACCAATCCGCACGCAATCGCAGTCAGTTTTGACTGCGATTGCGTACGTTCGTTCAGTTTTTTCCGCGCGGGTGCGAAGTGTTTCAATGCGTTTTTCACGCGCGTGAAAAAAAACTGAATGTTTACAAACAACATCTCTTAGCAACCATCAGTGAATCACGCATTGCATCCGCGGATGCAATGCGTTATTCACGCAGCCCCATTCACTTCAATGGGGCCAGGGCTGCGTGAAAAACGCAGAATATAGAACATGCTGCGATTTTCACGCAACGGCGAACTGCTGCGTGAAAAACATCGCTCATGTGAAAAGCCCCATTGAAATGAATGGGTCATGAATGGGTCAGGATTCAGTGCGGGTGCAATGTGTTCACATCACGCATTGCACCCGCGCGGAAACATCGCCCGTGTGAAAGGGGCCTAATGGTTTAGGACCCACACAATTCTTAAAGCAGATCCACTCTTCACACCTATTATACTCAAGGAAAACCAACCTTAGAGTCAATTCTGTGAATATACTGCAAATGTCTTATAATGTCTCATATTAACATTTTAGATATGAATATTCTTTTGGGGGGTTTTTTCCTACAAAACTGGTGGATTGTTTTCTGGATACATTTTTGAAGTCGCTCCATGTATTCTACTTCCTGTCCTGGCTCTTAACGTCCTCCATCATTTGGACTCCCTTGATTTTTTTCACTCAGGCCATTCAATGTGACCAGAGAAGGGAAGAGGATGAGTGAGTCAACTGTGAGCATCTTTATCTAGGCCTATCAAGAGAACAATAGAGCTGTAGAGCTGTCATAATGTCACCCCAATTCTACTAATCTACTATTATACTAACATATAACATTTTTCCCTCACAGTGGCAGTAAAATAAGAGTTTTATTTCTCTGTGCTTTCTGCTTCAGAGGGACAGTATTTTGTATTTAATTCTCAATGGCATAGTGCTTCCAAATGAAAGAGAAAAACATCCAAAAATTCTTTCAAAAATAGTTTTCTATGAATATTGAGTTTAAAAAAAAAATACCCCTTTCTGATGGAAGTGTCAGAAAGGGGTACTCAGAAATAAGAGCGTCAGAAAGAAAGAAAAACGTTAAGCATGCAATGTCTACTGTATGATCTTATAAGCATATTGTAGATGTTAATCATAGATCATAATGCATAAATCATATTACATTTTTTTTCTTAAATTGCATATTCCAGTTACAGCATTTTAAATGTGGTTATTGGATGATGATATTATTGTTATTTTCAATTCCACAGTCACCAAGATCTCTGCTGGCTGTTATTCAAAAGCAGCTTCATTGTTTGTATGGTCGTGTCCTGGTCAAGTGATGGACACACATGGACCAGGACAGATTTTTATGCAATGGAAGTGAGCGAGTAAGGTTTGGACACTGAGCAGATCTGCTGTGGGTTTTTTTGTAGTGGAAATGCATGCAGAAAACCCACAGTGTAATATAGTAAAAGCAAAGTGGATACGATTTTAAAAAATCCTGACCACAAGCTGCAGAATATTTCCGCACTGGAATGTGCACATAACGTGACCTGGAGGGTGGCTTTTAAATCCACAGCATGTCAATTTATGTTGTTTACTGTAGAGTTCACCCTGAAGAAACCTGTAAAAAACTTTTATACGAAATTTGCTCCATTGGAATTCAGGCAGATACAGTTCAATGCAGTTTTTCTGTTGTACAAAATTCACTGCCTGATGTAGACCTACCCTTAACGGCATATTCCAGGATTTTACTATTGATAGCCTATCCTCAGGATAAGCCACCAATAACTGAATGGTGAGGGTCGAACCCCAAAAACCTGCCTGTCAGCTGTTCTAAAGTAGTTCTGGCACTGGACCTATGCAGCATTGTTTAGTGGACAGAGCTGGTTACAGCAGCACTGCTCCCATTCACTGCAATGGGAACAGTGCTGCAGTAATTAGCTCTGTCCATTACCCAATGGATGGAGCTGTTTAGATCCCATGCTGACTTCTAATGTTGAAGCTACAAGTTAAGACTCCTTTCACACTGCTGGCAAGAAAAGCCTGTCGGAAGTCTCTGGATACAGCATTGCCGGGTGTTCATGGAATGCCCACTGGCCTCATTGACTATAATGGGGTCCGGCCGAAAGTGGCTGCCAGAACAGCCTGCTGGAACTCCTGCCGCAAATGTTAAACAGGCCTGAGCAGCAATACATGGACAGGTGTCCAGGTGTCCAAAGAAAGAAACCATGTTTTTGTAATCTTGGACAGCTGATTGAGGGGGGTGTAGGGTGTCAGACCGCCACCAAGCAGATATTGATGCCCTATCCTTAGGATAGACTATCAATGCTAAAATCTCAGGATACTCCTTTAAGGTTCCTATCAAAGGACTACGAGCAGAGATCTTGAGAAAGATCTTGAGAAATTGACCCTGAAGGTACATTTGAAAATTGTATAACTTTTCATTATACAAACAGTAACATTAAAGGGGTTTTCTCATCTGAGACAAGGAGGGCATATCGCTAGGGTATGCCCCCATTGTCTGATAGATGCGGGTCCCTCTGCTGGGACCCGCACCTATCAGACAATGGGGGTATATCCTAGCGATATGCCCCCATTGTCTCAGTTGACAATACCCCTTCAAGTCTTGTGAAACCATAATACTCCTTTCATTATGATTTGAAGATTTTAAGCAATAGTTAATATAAAGCTAAAATGTAAGAAGTGAATGAATTCAGCATTAGTTGCGTATGTTATATAACTACATGGCAATATATATTGCAGCAAAAACAATCAGAACAGCAAAAATCTTTAACGCAAATTTCATTAATCCACAAGAACATTTGTCACTCATGCTCCGGGTCTTCATGGGCTTGATGATACGTTCATACTGGGTTAAAATGGCTTTCCTGGCATCTTTCCACTGCCCAGGTCCACTCAGGCGGTACTGGTATGGAGAGCATGGCCCAAAGAACAGCTCCCAGGCCAGCTTTGGATCTGACAGAAATAGCTTCTTCAGATTAGGTCTGCAGCCTATCTCTTCTGCTATTTCATCCATGTAATTCACATAGTCAACTTGTATGGTATGACGCTCGCTTTCGACATACCTGTATAAACACACATAACAGCTTATTGATAGTAGAACCAGTTTTCAATTGCATCAGGTATGTACAGTACAGGGGCGGACACTGACAGCAGAGGGCCCCTGTGCAAGAAATGTACCTGCCCCCCCCGAAAACCACCCATACAGACATAAACATATACGTGCAAATAAAAAACATCTTGTTAATATGGATCAATATGTTTACAGTATGTATATATTTTTTGCATACTTGGCCACGCCTCTAACTCCGCCAAAATATATATATAGTTATTATACACACCCAGTCCCCACATAGTAATTATTCCCCCTTTGTACCTGCACATAGTAGTAATGCCCACACTGTGCCCCCTTCACAGTAGCTATGCCCAGATATTTCCCCCTTCACAGAAACAGTGTGACGCCTGACACTACATTCTGCTGCTACTGTGGAGCCGGGGCCATATTTCTATTTTATGCTGCCCGAGGCACTTTAGTGCCGGCTTCCTACCCCCCCCCAAGTCCATATTTTTTAGACAGCTGACGGCAAAATGCTCCCTAGGCCTTCAGCTATCCCTCAGGACTCCCTGATACGCTTGCTCAATTAAAGGGCTTACGTGTTACATGTTCGCTCGGCTGCTGAAGTTATCTGTGTTGGCCCCATGTTCATATGTGCCTGCATTGCTGAGAAAAATGATGGTTTAATATATGCAAATGAGCCTCTAGGAGAAACGGGAATGTTACCATTACACCTACAGGCTCCACTCTCTCTGTAACTGCCGCGCCCTCTGCACTTTGACAGGGCCAGTTGTGATGACATTTTCACTGCCTGGCCCTGTCAACGCCCCCATTGCTCCTAGAGGCTAATTTACATAAAGCAATGCAGGCACACTTGAACATGGGACCAACACAGATGTCTTCAGCTGCCAAGCACACATGTAACAGGTCAGCCAGTGTCATAGGTACAGATCTGCTGACAGATGGCCTTTAAAGCAGTTGCCAGGTTCAGAGCTGAACCCAGACATATCCCTTCTCCCCCCCACTCAGCCCCGCTGACATTTCATACTCCGATGCTCTCCTTTGGCATGTACTGTTTTGTTTACAGCCATAGCAGTGTTCTTGGTGACGTCACTGGCTCTCATGGGCACCTTTATAGGCTAGGGCAGTGCTAAAGCTCATCCATTAGTGCCAGTGACATCACCGGGCTCACTGCTAGGCGGAAGCCTCCCCCCCATAGTACCCCTACAGGGCCCTCAGTACTAATAAGGCACCCCTAATAGAAATAAGGCCAATCTATAAGGCACTCCTATGGAGCCCTCAGTAGTAGTAATGCCCGCCACCACTGCCCACAGTATTTATAATGATAGATCATCAGCACCTGATTGTCGGGGGTCCGACACCCGGGACCCCCGCTGATCAGCTGTTTGAGAAGCTGTTCTCGCTGTTTACCGCAGGTCCAGTGACGTCACGACTAGTATCACTGGACTGGGCGCGGCTAAGCTCCATTCAAATGAACAGAGCTTAGCTGTGCCCAGGCCAGTGATACTGGTCATTACGTCACTGGACCTGAGGGAAACACAGAGAAGGCCGCGGCGCTACAGGAGTACTGCAGCCTTCTCAAACAGCTGATCAGCGGGGGTCCCGGGTGTCGGACCCCTGCCGATCAGTTGCTGATGACCTATCCAGAGGATAGATCATCAGTTTAAAAGAACTGCAGAACCCTTTTAAGACTGGTGTTTTAGACACCGGTCTTAATAAAGGCCCATAGTTGGCAGTAGATCTGTGAAGTTATGAAGAGGCGCAGGCCTCTCCATACGTTTGGTGTATCTGGCGCCAGTTCTAAATGTAAGACAGCTTCCACCACACGCCCACAATTTAAGACCTGTGTGAGCGGGGAAAAGTCGCAGTTAGCAGCGCAACAAGCCATTGCGCTGTTATCTGCGCCTGGAATCCGCCTAATTAGCAAAATTTACATAGAGCCCCATAGCAAAACTTAGTATGGGCCCCCCTGCACCACCAATTTCCCAATACGCATGTCAAACACTCCCATGCAGAACGCAAAGCACAATGCAACTGAAGAAATGTAATTGAAATACTTGTTAAAAAAGGCATCCTCAGCCTCCCCCATTTTATCCAACTTCTATGTCGGAAAAAGTAGAACTGTTGCTTCAAAAATACGGAGCTGAACAGCATAGTTCTTTCACTCCACATATTACAAAGCTGTCTACCTACAGCTACTAGTAGGGAAAACCCTGAGAGTCGGAGTTTACAGGTACCATTGCCATCGAAGCTGTAATTATCTCTTTGCACTGAGCTCCCCCTAGTGGTGATTTAACGAAAATGCTGTGTTTTTACATCAGGAAGAGAAGATGGAGCTCAGAGCCAGACCCCCTCCTCCCCAAGGCTCTGTACTTGTGTGCTATTCCTCCTTTGAAGAAACATCAATTCGACTTGGATGGATTTTTTGAGGCTCTACCCTAAATCTAAGTGCAAATGTAATTTCTAAGCTGCCTTCGACGTATTCATCATCATTTACACCAATCTTCTGGCATAAATGATGGCTGGCTGAAATCTCCACCAGCCATGAGCTTGTGTACGTTTCAGTTTAGGCGCACAGACTACGGAGCTAAACTATCAGCGCTGCGTGAAGCAATGGAAGTGACCATCTCCAGCAGCCCTGCCGCCACTAGAGCACAGGATCGGGACGCAGGTTCTCCATTAAGGTTGTAATTCTAACAACCAGATCTGTAGAACTGGAGGGAACTGGCTGAATCCCATGCCTGGGCTTGAGTGAATCGAGCTTCGGATGAGAGATCTGAAGTCGATTCGTTCTCACACTTCGATTGGAGACCTGTCTCCATGTACAGCATAAAAATATATTGTCTTCGTGCAGACAAAATTGGTTTCACCTGAAGTCATGCGAGACTTCAGTGAATTAATTTGGTTTTCATTCTGCATCTGAAGTACCAGCCGGTACCAAACCTAACTTGGAATTCCTAATTTTAAATGTTTGTAAAGATCCAGAAATGAATACCCAAATTAATTCACCAAAGTCTCGCGCAACTTCAGGTGAAACTAAATTTGGCTCCACAGAGCCAATACATTTTAATGCTGCGCGGAGACAGCATTAAAATCTAAGTATTTGACCGAATCGACTTCATAGAGATGATGCGCAGCTCGTTTAGCTCGACACTAGTGGCTACAGCCAGCCAGAACATTGATCCTGATTTATCAAGACCAGCATGTGCTACACCAGCCTTGATAGGCCCTGTGCTGCCTGAGCAAACATTTAGTTTAAGGCGAGACACAGGCCTCCTCATAAATGAAATGCTTCCAACAGGAGTCCATGCGCCTGACTGCAATCTGCTCTAGCTTGCAGCTGGTGTAGCATTCAGTCGTGATTTACACCTGTTTCTGGCATAAATGATGATAAATGTGTTGGGGACAATAGCCCCACTCACCCTTAACATGCCCTATTTTAGGAAACTGGCAAGGGCAGCATAAAGATACCAGTTGTGACTACATTTAGTTGCAATGGCATTTTAAAAGTGAGAAAACTGGATTTTGCAACTTTTTTAAGTCAAAAACAAGACGGATGATTAAACCGCCCCATTATCCTTTGAATCTATGTATTTACATGGGCTACTTTCACACTTGGGGTAGCCTTTTCCTGCAGGCTGTTCAGGTGTGGGAACAGTCTGCCGGATCTGTGCTACCGCAGGTCCACCCTGCTGGCAGAAGTCCGCTCTGGCCCCATTCACTATAAGAGTTGAGTTTTTTGTCCGGCTGCCTCTTGGCATGTTTGCCGCGCTGCAGCCGGACTTGTGGCGTGAAAGTAGCCTTAAATCTCTGTATCAGAAAAAAAATGCTCCAAAAATACACTAAAAAATCTCTCTGAGTATTGGACCTAAAATGGTGGTTAAAGACTAATTTTTAGAATACAATATTGAATATTATTTCTTTCACAACTACAACTGGAAGATCTATGACACAAGTTACAATACGAGATGCCAACCTCTTCTTCATGTCTTCTTTTCTGTTTGTGATCTCTGCCTTCATTTCACTCATAGATGGTAACTTTCTTTCACCTATGAATGCATTGAAAAATGTTTAGAAAAGTGTATCGGCAGCCATATCAATGATATATCTGGTCATTCGTATCGTAGAATAATTAGAAAAGGATACCTTTGAAGACTTTTGTTGCCCAACGAGCCTGAATCTCAGAAATGGGCATTATAGCCCCAATTGGTTGTATGTAGCCAATGAAAGCTATCGTTGGTTTTTCCAAATGTGGTAGAAACATCATTTTATACAATGGAGCTTCGTTTTTTTCTACTTTTATGACTGATTCATCAAAAAAAGAAAAGAAAAATTTGTATCCTGTGGCAAAAATCACAACATCTATGTCTTTCTCCACTGTTCCATCTTCAAATACGACGTCTGTCTCCTCAAACCTTTTGATGTTGGTCTTTATCAGCACCTTGCCAGAGATAATGCGATTGGGGAGATCATCACTGATTGTAGGATGTTGGCTGAGCATCCTGAATGGTGGAATAGCAATGACATAACTAGTTATTTGTGGTTAGAACTAGTTGCTTAAAAAGAAACATGACATATACCTGACATTTTCATTAATTTCAAACTGTTCCTCTTTCTAGAGAAATGATTAATATTTTAGCAGACTTCTGGCATATCATAGTGATGTGACTTTCCAGGAAAACAGGAAATTACATTTTCCAGTAGTATTGGACACATCTGTTTTTCCTGGACTAGTACAATGCGTGTGAGGACCAGCCAACAGATGCATCCACTGCTTATCTCTGGCACCCTATGGTCATAGTGAATGACGTGTCCAATGACTGGTGGAGGTCTGGGTGCTGAGACCCCCACCAGTCATTTAAGTGAAGTGCAATAGTGCTTAGTTGATTGCTGTTCCCTTCAGCTCTCAGAGGGAGAAATGTATATATTTATAGAAAGTCCATAGACTTTCTGTGAATACATAAACCATTCTCTCTGAGGAGAGCCAATCTGTTACTGCAGTGGGTGTATCTGTAAATCAGCTGTTACTGCAGATTTGACTTTGGGTTAACCTTAAGGGCATTATCCTGGTAATCTCCTTGTATTCACCCAGTAACCCCTATGCAGGACTTTGCTGCAGAAAAGCCACTAGGCTACTACCTCCTGCAGTAGTATCTGTGTGGTGGGCAGCTGACCCACGGGGGTCAGAAATACCAGTGTGTCGCACTGAAGTTCAGCCTTAATCGCTGTCAGGGACAGGCCGAGGTCAAGCCAGGCAGAATACTGGCAATCCGAAGAACAGTCTAAGGTCAGGGTAGCCATTGGACGGTCAAAACAGTATTCAGACACAGGTCAGGCAAAAGAGAATCAGAGTCAGTAATTTGGCTGAAATTGCTACATGGTCAGACAAACGGAAAAGCACACCTTTGAAAGAACTAGCAAGCTAGAATAACCTACTGCTCAGGCACCCTCCTCTAGGGGAAGGTGCCTTAAGTGCCCTGAAGTAGCCAGTCATAGGCTGCGGAGATCTACGGTGCGCATGCAAGAGCCAGAGAAAGCACATGCACTACCTATAGAGAACAGGAAGAGGCTTTTGGTGGAAAGAAGAGGGCTGCAAGGAGGATAAAGCATGGTATTCCAGCAGCTGGACCTGCTGCTGGGGATCAGAGGCCGACGACCACAAAAGCAATGGAGCCGCGCCTGTGCCTACCTGGAGGGGAGGAAGATGACAAGCAAGGGTTGCCGACAAAAGAATACTTCCCATTTACGCCTTTACTTCTTATATCCAGACAGATGCAGAATTTTTTTCAGCAGGACTGGAGCATCAATGTCCTCAGCAGACTCCGAAAACCTCTGCTCAGGACCAAAACCTTTCCAACCACTCAAGAAGAAGATTCTACATCTAAACTTTTTCATTAGTGATGAGCAAAGTTATCAAAACTTTGATTCAGCTGCTTTACCGAATTTCACAAAGAAATTTGCTTAATTGAACTCGTCAGATGCAGCGTTCATTGCTGATCGTGACAACTGAGATGAACATTGTGGGCTTTCAGGGGTTAATCCTTTATACGCTTGATCGCATAGAGGCCAACACGGCCATCTTGTGCAAGATTTTGCATGGGATCTTCAATCAAGATAACCACAGCAGCCTCTATTTGGATATGGATGAGGTAAGCATGATTCCCCCCTTTGCTACGACAAATCACCAAAAAATGTGGCTTTGCGGCAAATCGAATTTTCACTAAAATTCGAATTGAAGTCCACTTCAGATACTTCAATTCACTCATCCGTATCCTTCAGAACTGACTGTGGAAGCGGCAGGAGCGGAACCCCTGGAATAGCGATTGAAGACACTGATTCAAAGAGAAACTCATAAAAAGAGTTAAAGGGGTATTCCCATCTCACAAATGTAGTTTGTATATATAGATATAGCCATACCAATATTATTACTAATAGAATGTATTTATATGAAATGTACCGTTTAGAAGATTTGCCTATTTATATATCCATTGTCCCACACACATCAGTCAGGCTGTTGCCCCTAGTTACGGCCATCGTGGCCATGTAGTAGTGGTGGTCGGCTTGCTCTTGTTGAAACCCGCTCTGAGGTAACTGCTGTATTGTGAACGCACATTGCATGAGCATGTGGAGTCCTGGTTGGTCCTGGTGACCAAGCTGGTAAGTTAGCATTTTGTACACCTCAGGCAGACTCAACTTGAGTCAGCTGGTTCTACAGCCTGAGCAAACTTTCTCAGCAGTGGGTATGGAACCTCTGTCCCAACCAAGACATTTCACTTTGGGCATAACCTAAGGGTATTATCCTGTCAGTCCCCTGGTATTATCCCTTTAAGCCCTATACAGAGATATGGACTTCACTGTAGGGAAGCAACCAGGCCGCTACCTCCTGAAGTATTCTTTGTGTGGTTGGCAGTTAACAACAGGGGTCAGAGAAAGCAGAGCAGAGTACTGAGGGATCAGGCTAAATCATAGTCGGGAACAGGCCAAGGTCAGTCTAGGCAGAGTAGGCAATCCAAAGAACAGTTCAAGATCAGGGTAGGCAGCAGAGGGTCAATACGCTAATCAGGTCAGGTCAGTGGTGACTCAGATTCAGGAATCAGGCAGAAGTCAGTACACAGACAAATAGAAAGGCATACCCTTGTAGGAACTAACATGCTAGAATGACCTATTACTTAGGCACCCTTCCATAGGGGAAGGTGCCTTAAGTACCTTGAGGTGGCTAGCCATAAGCTGGGGAAAACTAGAGTGTGCACACTCTGGCTCTTTAAGAGGGAGAGGGAGCTCATATGCACACCTTATAGAGAACAGAAAGAGTTGAGGGGGGCGGCACACATGCCCACCAGGAAGAGCTGGACAATGGTGGTGCTGAGCATAGCCTGCTGACATAACATGAGCAGAGGTGATCAGAAACAAAGAGACACAGTGCTTCATCTGATTACATCTGCTTTAATACAATTGGCTACAAAGAACATCTTGAGGACCTGGTGCATCCCTGACTTCCACAAACAGTTGGTAGATCTGAATGAGAACTGTGTAGTGCTTTATTTCCACTGTGGTGGTGCTACAAAGGTATTGAACACTTAGATGGGACCACGTTAAAAGGAATCTGTGAGCCCCAAAACAACCCCCAAACTACAGTTAGCAATGTATAGTGTAAGTGACGTAGAGTCCGATTATGTAATTTTTATCTTCATACAAACCAGCAATAAAATGCATTGAGGGGATCCCCGTAATCACAAATATAATGAAGACTCAAAGAGGAGTCCTCTCAATGTATTTTACTGCTAGTTTGTGGAAGCACAGCATCAGAACGTAAGTGAATATGTGGATAAAAATTACATAATTGGAATCAGCACCACATACACCATGGCTTAATCTAGTCTGGGGGTGTTTTGGAACTGACGGGTTCCCTGTAACCTACATATAACAGCTGATAACTGAGAGGTCCTTACAGCAAGAAATTCTGTGATCAGCTTATCTTTGGTCATACTTTCAACCAAAAGGGTTTGTCCAAAGTAGACAACCCCTTTAAATAATAAAAAATCGAAAGATAGTATAGCTAATTTGATTATGGAATACAATGACTTGGGGCAGGAAAAACAAGAGACATATGTAGCTTTCCTGTATACTTCACTTACATTTAGGAATTATTCCTGTGTCAACATTCCCAAATACTATAAACAATGGTGCCAATCATACGAATAGCGCTGTACATTTTGTGCACACAACTTTACAAAAACAAGCATGATCTACATGAATGTGCATGCCATACTGCAGCTTCTGCTCGATGTTACCAGACGGCATATTCTCATACACAATATAGAAAAAAAACAGTCTTCACCTGTGCTGCGGTTTTAGACCAAAATTATCATGATCAACTCTGGAGTTGACTTTATGCTCCAAGAAGGTGTTTACTAGAGATGGAAAAGCATCTTGAAGTAATCCAAAAAATCTTGTAAAGAGGACTATATCTAATGGAAAGCCGTTATCAAAGACACGATTCAATAGCCAGGCTCCTCTCCTGGTGCTGAGATAAACCTGAAAGAGAAAGTTGTAAATGAGGAGCAGTGATACTTATATTTGACTACTCTTTATACTCTTTTTCTGTACGTACAGTATTAAATGGTATGTATTCAGCACCATGGATGAAAATCATTATTGGGCCTATACATCTCAAATATTCCAGCAATACTGCAGTGATAGTCATCGTTCTATTTCTTACTGCTGGAACGTTGTAATTTAAATGGGAATCACATCAAAGGGTCTGTGTTTTCTATCAAAAACAGTACCACCCTAGTCAATGGGATGTGTTCGGCATTGAAGACCATTCCCATTTAAGTGAATTGCGCTGAGTTGCAGCAATCATTGACAAGAATTGTGCCGTTACTGAAAAAATATACTTTTTTTTAATCAACCCCTTAACGGCTACATAAATGATTGACCAATAGCTAAAATCTAGAATGTCAGATAATCTGGTGGACCCATGAGACCTTTGTTCCTAGAATATCAGGTGGCAATGAGGTCACATTGAAATTAGTAACACAGGAGGTGAATGTAAACCCTAACAATCTAAGTTCACGCTCTATAATACAGGTCCCCGACCTTTTGTACCATTAGAAACTCAATCAATACATCGTGAAATTTGGCACGCAGCACATTGATGAAGTTTCACACAATCCAAATTTGCAGTTGTTAAGGGTTAGGATATATCTACAATAGTGGTGATGTGTCTGGTCAGTCCACATGCTAGTAACCAACAGATCCTATCACAAAACACTCTAATGGTAGTCATATGTGGCTACAGAGCCACTGGTTGTTGACCAGAGACCCTCACTCTGTACATAAGGACCACCACTTGACCGTTTCTCTTTTCACATTCACCTGTTTAGCCACGCCACTGAGTTCCACAGCCAGGTCAACGCCTGTGTTTCCAATACCAACCACAATCACTTTTTTGTTCTTAAACTCTTCTGGTGCTTTGTAGTCGCGACTATGAAAGTAATGGCCTTTGAACTTTTCAATTCCTGCATAAAGAAAAAGTCAATAAAGTATGTTTTTTCCAATCAGAAACCCTGAGTAAAAGAACTCTTGTCTATAGTGCATCTTCTGTTTAGGCTCTGTGGCAACAAGTATCAAAAGCTTGTCAGCACTTAGAGAAGATTGTCTACTTGGAACCACAATAATGTAAAGTCTTCTGGCTGGGGTTGATTATTTCACTTGATGTGAGATTGTAGCATGGTTACCATGTTATATGTGGTGGCAACTATATGCCAGGGCCGGAACTAGTGGTAGTTTTAGTAAAGGGACAAATAGGGCACCACAAAGAGGGGATGGCACAATTCCGAATGAAAAAGAAAATGATGTGTATTTAAAATTCTTTGCTATTGTATCAGAGGACCAATGAGTGCCTATGTATGTTTAAACAGTACCTGTCACACGAGAATAATTTTTTTTCTGTGTGTGTAACTAGTGCTTCCCTTTCTATGGAAGTGGGGGCACATTTTCAAATAATTGCTTTGGATGCAAAAGTCATTGTTGCACCATTGCCATATGCTAACACACATCTTAAAAATATAAAGGGATTCAGGGAAACAAGTGTAAAAAGGTACAAGTAAATAAAAAAAATGCTTTTTTATTCTTACAGGGGTTCTCTAGGATTTTTATATTCATCATCAACAAGACATCAGTGGGAATTCAACTCCTGGCGCCCCTGCCGAGCAGTTGTTCTGCAGTAGCGCCAGCACTGGAAATAGGTGTTAGAACTACACCGCTGTCCACTCTAGCAGCCATCCTTATGATATACCGTAAATACCTAGGTACTGAAAGTGCACACTTTTTGCTAAGAAAGAATAAAACATGCTTCTATTTTTAAAATGTTTTTTCTTTCTTTTGTCCAAGCCAAATAGTGTATTTCAAATGAACCAATATTTCCTTCATTCTCATTAGGTAAAACTACCATATTTTTCGCTTTACAAGACGCACTTTTCCCCCCCCAAAAGTAGGGGGAAATGGCCATGCGTCTTATAAAGCGAATACTAGTGAGTGCTTCCATTATGGAATTCCTCATGGGGGTCTACAAAGGGCTGATGGGGGTCTAAAAAGGGCTAATGTGAGGTCTGAGGGAGATCTAAAAGAGCTGATGAGGGTCTGAAAGGGCTGATGTGACTCTTAAAGGGCTGATCTGAGGTCTGATGGGGTCTGAAAGGTCTGATCTGAGGTCTGATGGGGTCTGAAAGGTCTGATCTGAGGTCTGATGGGGTCGGAAAGGGCTGATCTGAGGTCTGATGGGGTCTGAAAGGTCTGATCTGAGGTCTGATGGGGTCTGAAAGGTCTGATCTGAGGTCTGAAAGGGCTGATCTGAGGTCTGAAAGGTCTGATCTGAGGTCTGAAAGGGCTGATCTGAGGTCTGATGGGATTCTGACATGGAGGGCTGATGGGGTTTTGATATGGAGGACTGATATGGGGGTCTTATGTGATGGCCTGATATTTATTATTTATGGGGTGTCTGATATGAGGATCTGATGAAAAATATTTTTTTTCTTATTTTTCTACTCTAAAATCTGGGGTGCGTCTTATCATCAGGTGTGTCTTATAAAGCGAAAAATACGGTATTTATTTTGCATATATGTCATTATTTTTCCAAAGAGTAGAATTGTATATTTATAAAGACAGAAAAGAAGTCCAAGACCCTATTAGTCTAGCGTTAGAACTCCTTGATTTATGTGTATCATGTCTAAACTATATTCTGTCTGATATATGATATTTTTTGTCTAATAGAAGGAAAAAAGTTCCAAAAAATGTGACATTCATTACAAAAGTGTTGCATATCCTGCCAAAGCTATGGCAAATAGGAAAGGGTTGATTTTGATTGAGTTGACATACAGCACTAGTAATGCAGAATTCACAACTACATTTCCTTTGCATAACTTATCTTTGGATAATCCAATATCTATCCGAATTATTGCCATGATATTCGAAACAACAAGTCAGGACATAGATGACAATTGGTTGCCACATCACTAGCATTATAAACCTTTATAAAACTCTTTAACAGAACTCTGTAAAACAATATTCTGTACCTGGAAAGGAATGAAGTGGTAGGTTTGGAGATGTGTGATGACCAACACACACCAGGATGGCATCAAAGACATGTGTCTCTTGTTTTCCATCATGTTCTGTAGTAACATCCCACTGACCAGTAGTTGCAAAATCTGGACGTTTCTTAACACTGCAAACTGATGTCTAGTAAAGGAAGATTAAAAAAAACACTTACTGACCCACAATAAATTACATAGAATATGGTTTCACTGGATGACCTTCTAAACTCTCCAGAATTTAGATCCCACTTAGGATCATAAGCTTCTTCTTTTAGTCCTTCCCTTTTACCCCACATGTCCACCCTCTAGGGACAAGACTGTTTTCATCTGTATATCTAACAACATCTATATGAACATAACAAATGGTTATTTTTTCTGTATTTGTATTGAAATTGGTTTTCTGTGAGTTAAAAATGGGTTAACAATTGATGACCTATCAATAGCAGATAGGTGGGGAGTACAACTCCTACTAATCAGCTGTTTGATGGGACCACAGTACTCGGACACTGGATGGTGTCATGACACAGTGTAGTACCAGCATTCAGAATATAAGTGGACCAGCGAGAAACAGTGAATAATGTTAACCATGCTCATCACTGCCTAGGCCTCCTTTACCAATGACTGCCTCTATCACTGTTGATCTGATGGTAGAGATCATTGGTTAGAAAGTGAAGTGCTGCAACATTGCAAAAATTGCTTTCAATACACTTTGTAGCAAGGTCGTGCGCTAGGCAGTCACCTACTTTTGCCTATTCCTGGTCCTGGCCTCTGAATGAATGAAACAAAGTGCATATTCCTTTATTATACCATTCGTCAGGGGTCTAAGCCCCCAGATCCTTACAAAGAATCATTTTTAAACTTTTTAACTTTCAATAGAAAGATAACCTCATCTTCAATAGAAAGATAACCTCGACAGCTGTTTTGGGGTGATTGCCCCTCATCGGGGCAGAGCAGAGAGTACGGGCTTAACTGGGTGAGAGGCCTAAGTCAGGATTTTGGGTTACTATCTCTCCTTGGCCAAAATGTCCAAAAATGATCACTTTGAAATAGATACTACAGGGTATAGGTACAGGGTTGCCAATGGTTTGTAAATTCCTCAACAGGAAGTAGGTTACTCTTTCCTGTCCATAAAAAAGCTGGAGGTACTTGTATGGGTTAAACAAGATTACATAATTTCACTGTAATTCTTATTGCAACTGATATTATTACCTTGAACTTGATATATTTCTTAAGTTGAAAGTGGTTCATATATTGATAGAAGTACTCCAGCACTTTAGAATTATGCATGTAGTTAGGATAGTCTTCAGGTATTGGGTAATCACTGTAGCACATCATTTCCTTTGATGTATTGATAATAACTGAATGATAAATGCTGGCTCTGCTTTCTTCAGGATCTTTCTGGAATGGAAAATATTCACATATCTGCTCAGTCAACTAAGGCTATGTTCAGATCTGCAATACCTCTGCTTTACCTATAACAGGGTCATCAGAAACGCTTCGAGTAGGGTTCTTACTACTACAGTAGTTAACCTTGTAAAGCGGAGTGAGGGATCTTTTAGGTACCACTCTAGGTGTCCAGTTTATGGACACCAGGGGGTGGTCCCCTTCTGATAGAGAAAGATCGCCTGTGATTATTAATAACACTGGTCATCAACCAAGTGTATGTACCAGAATTGGAGTGACACCAGTGTTATACAGTGATATACCTGTGACTGCTAAAGCAGAACAGCTCAGGATACCAGATTGACATCACCATTCTTACAGGGTAGATTTGTGGAAGGGGTTATTTTTTTACCACTGTGGATATCCATAAACAGTGCTACCTACCTCCCACGGTCTTTAAGGCTGTAGCTAATTACATTTACTTACCCTTAATCGTCATATTGTTAAATTGCCTATCCCTGTGGTACTAGAGAGGTATCAGCAATTTTTTAGTGTATATCCTTAATATTTTTTTATTTTCTTTTAACCATCTGTTTCGGCAGTGTGTAGTTTTCCAATTAGGGACGGTAAATTACTATACCATTTCCTATTTGAGACTCCAACCATGATATAGCCCCAATGTTTCAGACCTTTTTTTTAATCACACATCTATTTCCAATAAGCACCGATTTTTGTCTGTCTGAGTCCCGGCACTCATGCCAGAAACAGGACGAGTCTCTGCTGGGTCCCATTGTAGTCAATGGGGCCTGGAGGTGCTCCAGCCATTTCCGGAACAGCCTGCTGCAAGGTTTTAAAGCTAGTGTGAAATTAGCCTTACACAAGTAAAACATTGTGTTGAGGGCATGAAGCCTAAACCAGGGAAAGGGATATTGCAATGCTATCATGGTTAAAAACAATTGTATACAACAGGACAATCCCTTCTAAACTAAAATGACATCATAAGGCCTTGCAATTTAGAAAATCATGTTTTCCATTTGTTTTAATGGCTTCTATTTCAATGTTATGTTGATGTATGGAGTGTACCTCATTAAGGGAATCACCAGTAACATAAAATGATGAAAGTACCTTGAACCTCCAGAGGCCTCCAATATCGTCACTCCGTTCAAAGCATGTTGGCTCTAAACCTTCATCCAAACAGGCTTTAATTGCAGGTAGTCCACTGGCACCGGCGCCAATCACAGCAACTTTCTTACCCATGGTGGTGTCCTGAGTTTAGCTTGACAGAAGACAACACTGTAAGGAAAGTAAGAACATCATCTTAATGTAGGTAATGCTACTACTGAATATAAAAAATAAAAAAAAATTAAAAAAAAATTAAAAGAATGAAAATGCATGACTGTAGCTATTTCACCCAAATATATGAATGTGTATAGTTGGCAATACATAAAACACTAGTTTGACATTTTCCTGAATTTATTGAAAAGTGTCTCCATCTTGTAATGATATGCCTTATACAGTAGGTAGGGGATGCCCTAACATTATGATTGGTGGGTGTCCTACTTTGGGGATCTCTGCCAATCATGACAGAGGAACCATGGTCCAAGATACCAAAATAGAAGAAGGAGCCTCGACATTGTGGAGGAATCCACATGAGATTTTAGTCATCCCATTTATGGATCTCTAAAAGATTTTTGGTAAGAACAATCCAATCAATTTTGTTACTAAGCTCTGGGCTAATTTGACCAATGTAGAAAGGAGGAAGGAAAATACTATCATGACTGATGATTTTAAGTCATATGTGAAAGTATTTGAAAGAGTGGCTGAAGAAAATAAGTGGCCAGGATAAAGATGAACCTAGAAAGGTTTGAATTGTGCTTCAAGACTGTTCTCCATGCAAGATTGCTGAGAGAATATTATCCTTGAACAATTCTTAGAAGTCCTTTCTAAACCAATGGAAACGTGACAATTGCAGAAAAGTATTTGCTTGAGGAAAAGGACAGGTTCTTAAGCCAAGTAAGGTAAGAGCTGCTTCTTTTATTAATATTATGGATAACAGCTGAGACTATAAAATGCAAAAGCCGTTATAAAGAAATGACTTGCTTTGCTTGCAGCAAAACTGGCAATACAGCTTGTAAAGAGATCTGTTCTCAATTGTATTGGGCTTGTTACAGACTATTTGCTATGTGCAACTTTTGACTTGCAGATTGTGAAGGTCTTGATTTATACCAAGGCTCTGCCAGCTACTTAACTGGTCATTTACTTTTGACATGTGTAAGGTGATAAAAAGGTGAACTCAAATCTGTGACACCTGATAAAAATTTTCATTCGAAATAAGAATAGTACCTAAACTGCCATATCTAGTGATTTTAGGACAGAATATAACTGGTTTCTGTGATATGCTTAAAAGAGAAAAATCGTATTTTCATTTGGTGATGATGCATTCTGTGGTAATGGTAAGGGCTATCTTTCTAGAAGATAAAATCAGCTTGCGTGTCAGAAATAGCAATTTGATCATTCACTCTTAGAAGAACCTCAATACTACAGTAACGGTGCATGCGCAATATTGAGATGGTCTCACAATACAAGCAGCCATCTTAATCTGCCCTCATCGTAATGAATACATTCTAACAGCATAGTAAAGGTATTCCTTGAGCCACAATAACAAAAATATGATGAATGAATCTGGTTTTTCTGTAGGGGACAAACCGATTCGCTCTTCAATATTGACAACCGGTCCTCAGGATAGACCATTAATATCCAATCCATGAGGATATGACATCCTGCGCCCCAATAATCAACTGTCCCTTGCAGCCTCCTTCACTAGAAATGGCACTTTGAATGGCATAAGAACTAGCACTTTGGATGGAACAGATTCATTAAAAGTGTAGTAGCCATATAGTAGCCCTCACCAATTGGATATTAATAACCGATCTTGAGGATAGGTCATCAATATCAGGATCCTGGAAAACCCGTTTGAGGTTCAAACTTTCAAATGAGTGTAATGAGGCAAGTACGGTTTGGGCTGTAAGTACCACTCCCTATCATCTCTAAACAGATGGTTTAATGGAATGCGTTTCCTAAACTTTACTAATTCTACAAGGATCAGCAACCTTCGGCACTCTAGTTGCTGTAAAACTCCCAGCATGCACACTTATTCGGCTGTTCTTTGTAATTCCCATAGAGTGAAAAGGAGGAGCTGTAGTTTCAGAACAGATGGGTTAATTTGTGCAACAGTATCCAAAACAATGGAATCATTTCCTTCCATATGTGTTGTTTGCATACACAGAGTTTCCATAGGCGTCCACTGGTTTCTCCCCATTTGACTTGCTCTATGGGAGGTTCGCAGGAACGGTCATCCCAATAATCTGCCTGCAGTCTAAATCCACATTAAAGGGCTTTTCCCATCACAGACAATGTGGGCATATCGCTAGGATATGCCCACATTGTCTGAGAGGTGCAGGTCCACCTCTAGGATCTGCACCTATATCTAAATGGAGCCTAACACGAGGCTGGCAAAGTGGTGGCCAGCGGTGCAGGGTCCGGCCACCACCAAGCCTTCCTGTTGGTCTGCTAAAAATAGGTGAGCAACACAATCGGCTATTTTCTGAATCCCCATAGAAATTAATGGGAGAGCACCGCGTTTGTGCGGCCACTGCTCCTATTTATTTCTATGAGGCCAACAGAAATAGCAGAGCTCAGCTATTTTCAGCAGCCCCATGGAAATTAATGCAGGGCAGCTATATTCCCTCTGGGACTTTGCCAGCTCCGTTTCCTATGAGGATTCAGAAAATGGTCGAGCTATCGCTCGGCTAGCCAATAGGAAGGCTTGGTGGTGGCCAGACCCGGCACCAGTGGCCAACACTTTGCCAGCCTCATGTTAGGCTTTATTTTAGATATAGGTGCAGGTCCTAGAGGTGGGATCCGCTCCTATCAGACAAAGGGAGAATATTCTAGCAATGATGAGACAACCCCTTTAAGTTGGCTGACTTTGTGATAATAAACCTTACAGAGACACAGTCACGCATGAAACATTTCTATAAAAAATCTACTAAGAACAAATGTTTTCCACAAGGTGAAAAAAGTGTACTGTTGCTGCCAACTTTTGATATTAATTGCTAACAGGATGGCAGGGACCAGTTGAAATCTTATATCTAACTGATCCTGTAAATGATAAACTTTTCATGGCTAGCAGAATTCAATAAAAAAATGCCATAGTATGGATGTAAAATGTAAAAAATGGGTAGATAGACCAAATGTTACCTGTGTTATTCTAGCGTAATGTATCCAAATATTCTTACATAGTAGCATTGTTTGCAAGGCTGAAAAAAGACATGTCCATCCAAGTTCAAGCTATTGTCCTGCAGTGTTTATCACGGCGAAAGCAGAAACTCCCATGAGGTAGAAGAATCTTAGGGAGAAAAAAATTCTTCCTGACTCCAAATCTGGCAATCAAGATAACTCCCTGGATCAACATCCCATCTCCAGTAAGCCAACTATAACATAATATTTCTACACACTAGAAAGGTGTCCAGACCCCTGTTGAACACTATTAGTGAATTCACCAGCAGTCTCACGGTTCTTACAGTAAAGTAACCTGTGTTGGTGTAGAAACCTTCTTTTCTCTAGAAGTCCAGTAGTGGATGCCCCCTTGTCAATAATACATTCCTGTGTATAAATAACCCATGGACTAGAGGTCTTTATTGATCTTTGATATAGTTCATTATTAGGTAATCTAGTAAGTGACCACAAAAAGCACAAAGTTGGATACAATTAATATAATCTTTAATGTATTACAGCACAATGTGATCAGAATCTGTAAAAGATTTAATTGTCGTACTTGAAAAAAACTGGTACAATGTAATCCTATAGTGGGTGCTTTCTATAAACTACCTTACAACCTTGAGATAAGATCTGCTGCAATTTTTCATCTTCATACAGAATGGGTAAAAATCTGTAAACTATATCATGTATTTGAAAGTAACAGGGACTAAATTGCAATGTCATAACAGGAGCTAATCTTATCTGTATCTTATCTGTATCTTATTTAAATGACAATTCATATAACTTAAAATTCACATTTACTTTTCAAAGGAATATTATTTCTTTTTTGGATTTAAAATAACGGGGTAGTGGATCAGACCATAGTCACCTCTACTTGCAGAAAACAGACTTCAGGAAACACTATTCTTCATGCTAGAACTAACCATCCCAAACACACAATACAAGCTATACCCATGGGGGAGGTTATTGTAGACACAATTGTAGTTCAGATGTTGTTTTTCAACAAGAAGCTAAACGTAAGCAAATATTATGCAAAAGAGGCTATCCAGTGTGGTAAAACATCAAAACTAACACAACATTGAGCATGATAATTATTAAAAAAAAAACAACAAATAAGAGCAAACTTAAGTAGCTCCTGTTATGACTTTGTAATTTAGTCTTTATTACTTTCCTATTACATTTGTTCCTATTCCTAATCACACTCATTTAGCCCAACATGTCATTAAAAATTCTGTAGGGTGCCAGAAAAGCTCAAACCAGTGACAAAAATGGCACTTCAGAATATTCTAAAATTAGGTGTCACTGAGCCGTCTTTTAGTCACTGGTGCTTTCCTATTGTCATCTTAGCCAAGAAAATGGGTGCATGACATTCTGTATTGATTTTAGGAAAATAATCAGGTTTGTAAATTTGATACTTATCCAATGCTCCATAGGGATGACTTGATCACTAGGTTGTGAATAGCACAATTTACAGTATTAACCCATTTCATTGGACAAATGGCTACTGGCACATACCAGTTGAGAGGTTCCAATGAAAAAACATGTTTTTGCTGCTCCACAAGGCTTATTTTAATTTATATGTATGTCGCGGTGTAAACAGATCGTATAGGGCCCCATAGCAAAACTTAGTATGGGCCCCTTGCCCCACCCAGTTTCCAAGTACTTGTGCGTCAATCACTCCCAAGCAATGCAGAATGAAAGTGCAATTGTAGTAAGTCACACCTGGCGTCACCCACCTTCTCCATTTTCTATGTCACTAAAGTGCAACAGGTGCTTCATAATTATGGCGCTCATTCTGAACACCATATTTCTCAATGTATTCCCACCAGACAAGTTGCAAAGATACATTGATAGATTTCCTGCTTTCCATCTATTACAAAACTGGCTGCCTACAGTCACCACTAGGGGGAGCTCAGTACATAGGAGTTTATAAAGTTACTGTAATCAATTGTTTGCACTGGGAGCTCCATGAAAATCATCATGAAGTACTGACTCTAGGTTTCTTCTTATCATTTACAGCTCAGTCTATATCCATTTCACGCCAACTCTTTTATCTCTCTCCACTGCCAGGCGCCATACACTTCCCACGTATGACATGATTTACATATCCTAAACTACCTTTTACCTAGGTGCAGGTCCCACCTCTGGGACCTGTACCTATCACCAGAATGGAACCCCCGAAATCAGCGGAGAGCAGTCGTGCATGTGCAGCCACCCTCTAGTTATTTCTATGGGAGTTCTGAAAATAGCTGAGAGGTGGCTTGGCTGGTAGTCACATAGAAATGAATGGAGCGTTGACTGCACTGGAATGGTGTGCTCTCCATTCAGTTTTATGAGACTTTCAAAAATAGCCGAGCGCACTTGCTTGGCTATTTTGGAAACTTCAATAGAAATGAATGGAGAGTGCGCCATGCATGCACAGTGCACTCCCCTTCACTTTCAGGGACACGTTCTGGAGATAGGTGTGGGTTTCAGGGATCAGTAATTTAGGGATTAAAGTAAAAGTGAACAGCGGCTCCACCCTTCCAACAACAAAAAAAAAAAAATATAATAAATTTTCCTCTGTGCTGAGTGATATGACACCTCTGTACGGGCCCTATAGAGTCCATTGATGGGATGTGTGGTACCACAAGACTGGAAAAGTGACCCACCGAATCCACTATTTATATTATAATGTCCAGACTCCCGAAAGGTTCTCTTTAAGATACAAAAAACAATAAATACAACAACAGGACAATATTAACCCCTGATATTTAACATTGGTGTACCAATATATTGTATGTATAGCAATAAGATATCCACTGGGGAAACAACTATTTGCAAACTATAACTTATAGGATCTTATTATCTCAGTTGCTGTATATATAGAAGATTTTCAACAATTTTCTATGATTTTACCTTTTGATTATTTTTATTTTATGTGTTTTTATATGATTTATCTTCATAATTGTCTTATCTATTATTAAATCCATACCAGAAGTATATGTGGTCGGTGCCTTGAAGGATTATTTGACATATTATAGTGGATCATATCCTAGTGATGCGCCTTAAAAGTCACAGATAACACAACCCTTTAACCCTTTAACCTCAATAGTATCTGATGTAATGTGAACAGTTGTTGAATCATCCCTTCATTAGTAAATACAACTTTTTTATCCTACTGTCAAGATGTTTTCAATGATATGAAATAAAGAATATGTTTTTATGAATGTGCTGGAGAAGATTTAAATACACTTTGCATGAAAGGAAAAGTAAATACACAAAAACTTCCCTGCCAGAATACAGATACAGATACTGGAAAGAGTCACAAGATTTACACTTCTCATATGACAAGGAAGTAGTATAGCAAGGGAATGTAGAGAGGATGACAGTAGTACTCATGGTGACAGTCCTTGCTATGTCGCTTCTCTGGCCATGCAGTGATAGGAAGGATGCACCTTTTCCTGCCTTCGGAGCACAACCTGGTTTTGGGGATCCTGACTAATGTTAGATGGGGAGCTCTTGGTGTAGATGAGTCCAACAATGATATGACAGCAATGCAAATGTCGGTGCAATGATGAGTCTGGGTTTTATGCAACAAGTCCAATGTACAGTCAAATACAGTTAAATAAATGCTTCACACAGACACTGATAACGCTAAATGCAGTCTTTACCGCTAGTATATGCGATTTCCCAAGGCTGTATATGGAAAGCTTCTGTCCTTGTATGATGGGGAACCCGAAGCTTATTGCTCCCACTAGTATGCAAAGAAGTCTGTAGCCACAATGTAGATGCAATACCTTTCTCTGACAACTCCTTGTATGACCACTGAACTTTCTGTTCAAGCACTAACCCCATAAAACCCCATCAGGGTTGGACTGGGAACTTAAAGTGGCCCTGGAAAAAAATGAAAGTGGCCCTAATGTTGTACGTGGGTCCAAATTGACAGAAGGCAGTGCAACACAAGTAGATGGACCAATACAAGTTGGCAATACCATAGTACAACACAGAATACCATCCTAAAGAACCAAGTACCACGATGCAGCACAAAATACCTCTCCAGAAGTAAGTGTGTCTCTCTGTGGTGGCTATCAATAGCTGACACATTCTGTACTCCTCTTTCTCCAATTAAGATATGGGGCAGGGGGCTTAGGAGGTGAGATGTGGGCCACAGCACCAATTCATGCCTACTTACATGTTGCCTTGACTACCTCTAATAACCCCTATAGTGCCCCCAGTAGTATGTTACTTGCCAGTGTCAGTGAGGAAGCCTCGGGTGGTCCTGTGGGTCATCTACCCTCCAGGAAAATAAGGTCTATGGCCAGTCCACCCCTGTTGGTTGTAAAAGGCCATTATTAGCCTCAGTCCTGAAATCACAAGCAGAGCGACTAGTGGGGGAAGCTGCAGACCTTCTTAAGGTGTATATGTCACTATAGCAAGTTTTCATTTCTTTGAGGGACAACTCATTTGAGGAACTGGCTGACCTTCCTGCTACCCTACAGGCAACCGGACTTCTACCATCTCGTAACATATTAAGTTCTGTTTCTTTTATCCATTTTATTTTCAAACTTTTTTTGCATTATATTTGTATGTCCTTGTATTTTTACTTTGTGATTATTATGATTATATTAAAACTTCACCTTAATAAGAACCTTCTTGTATTATGTCTATGTTTATGTCTCTTGGTGCAGTAACCCTGTGAATGCTAGAGAGTGTAGTGAGTTGTAGTGGGTACTTGTGAGTTACCTAGTTTAAGCGTAATATGACAAGTGGTGGCAGCTAATATCCCTTAGATGTTGATGCCAGATAGCTAAAGAGGGTAGATTTCGCCTAAACTTGAGGCTAAAAGTAGCAGAGTGGGAGGTTGACGTTAAAATTTGGGTGACCCTTTAAGCTCAAATCCTGAGTCTAAGTCATGATCCTCACAGGTAAGATGAGGACAAGCCAGGATATTCATGTCCTAAACTGGCAGAAGGATTTCACAAAGGACATCTTCCAGCAGCTTAAGCTATTATGATATCAAAAACATCCACAACCCAACAGTGGCTATAAAGGAGTAATTGGCGGTTAGGCAATGGTCCCAGTGCAGCTTTTATATTGGACACTGGGAAACTCAAGCTACACCTCAGCTCACTTTAAATATTCTTTACACTACACACTACAAGAAAGGGGGCCAAGACAAACAGCATTAATCGCATTATACAACAAACCAACGATCAAACTGCATGCATATTACAATAGAGAGAGGGTGATAAGTTGCTGCCAGATACCCTGGCAGGACCAATCTTCCAGAGGATTAGCCATGGTGGCATATGTGACAAGGTTTTTTTTAATATTTATTTAATATCTGGCAGAAGCAAATTTGATAAAATAAGCGGAAAAAAACAACCCTTACCTTGTATAACCTCGGCTGCTCCAGCACCAGGGGACAGGTGTTGGTTGAAGCGATCACGTGCTACTATAACAAATCACTGCTTTAGTGAGGTAGAGCACTCAGCTGGTGACAATGGCGCAGCGGTGGATCTACAAACTATGGAGTTTTTTGCTTAGGTTATGAGATCTTTTGTGGTTTTTGGTGTGAGGATGAAGTTTCGGATCATTTGAATTCAATTTTCTATCTGTTCATTTAAATTTCATTCTAAAGAGGACCTCTCACCACTCCTGACATGCCTGTTTTAATAGCTTCATGCATTCCCCATGTAATAACAATTCTAGAACATCTATTCTTATGGCTTTATGTTGTGCCATTCCTTTATTATTTCTACTAGAAGTTATGAATGAATTGCTAGCAGTCTGCAGTAAGGGTACAGAGGGGTGGTAAGAAGTTGGGGGTGTATACCTGCACAGTCTGAAAATGGCAGCACTGATTGGATAGAATGAGACTATGCAGGTACACATCCCCAACTGGTTACCTCCCCTCTGTACCCTTACTGCAGACTGCGTTGGCTACGTTCTACTAGAGAATGGAACTTTTTGTTTAATTGGTATAAAGCTGTAACCCTTCAGAAAAAAAGTCAGAAGCTCATCCTACAGGGGGACACCTCGTGTAGGGACCTAATCAGTGTTTTCCCGATCGAGACTCTGACAGCTTTCGCTGAAAGGGATTCCTAGCTGATTTCGCTGTTAGATGATGTGAACTCCATCGGTGATGTATGTCCTTTCATTCTGGATGTAGTCAGTAGTAGTATGTTCTTTATCCTTTGTATATAGATAAGTGCAAAAGAAGGACATTATATCGCTATATTTATATACTACTTATTATATTTAATAAATAACTGTAGTTCCGTTAAGAGTCTCTCTTTAAAGAGTATCCGAACCTGAAGACTTGCTCTTCTCAGCAAAACATTTTTCTAGGCCAAAAAAACTCCAGTGCCTGTTTGATGGAAATCTATGTGAAGTTTGAAGGATAGGACCTCACTATGTGATCAGTGGGGCCTGACTCCTGATACCTTCGTTGATTAGCTGTTTGAAGAGGCTGTGGCTCTCTGGTGAGTGTTTTGACCTCTAATTAGCATAGTGGGTGCATCGCATGGTCTACAATACTGCTCACATGTACTACCATCAGCTCTCCATAATGAAAAAGAGTACCCCTTAGACAACACATATATATTGTTGAGAAACACACATTTCTGTACTAAGCTCTTTATCTCGCTCTTCTCTCACTCCCTCCCTCTCTGTCTCTCTCTCTCTCTCTCTCTCCCTTCCTCTCTCTTTGGTTTACCTGAAACGAATCACAAAAAATTCAGGTTCGACTGAATCCAAACTTTTTGAGCAGTTCGAACCGAATCCCAATCCTTTAGAACCAGTTTGCTCATCCTTAATACTTTATTTAGGAAAAACATTTATTTATATTAGAAAACTAGGGCTGAATGTTAGCAGCACTCTCTAAATCAGGGGTGCACAACCTGCGGCCCGGGGGCCACATGCGGCCCTCGATACCATTCTATGCGGCCCCCAACCATATGGTGACAGACATGTATGTCTATGTATTGTGGCTGCTCACATGTATCTTTCATGTATTCTCCCATTAGATGGGAATCCTGGAGGTGTAACTAGTCATTTATGATATATACTGTATTTTCAATATGTCATAAATACAATATTTCAGTTGGTAATACCCTTTAAGTTTTATTTTCGGCCCTTGGGATTGGTTCAGTCTGACAATGTGGCCCCCAACCAGAAAAGGTTGTGCACCTCTGCTCTAAATGAACGTTACTAAGGGACATCCGTCTTCCTAACAGCGCACTGCTGCGGCGCGGACTGGGGAGACAGGTTAGGCTGGGAGCTGCTGGGTGTCTGCCCTCACTGCTCCCTCATATAGTGGGGATGATACATTGATAACTAGGGAACGATGCCTCCCTGCATTGCCTGTACCAAGCGCTTACTGCTCACACAGGCATCGTTCCTAGTGGCTGGTTCATTACACAGTGCGGCAGGAATACAGGAGAGGAGCTCACTGACAGTGAGCAGCAATGAAGTCTAGATATTTATTTATATATTGATGTATATTTAATCTAGTTATCACTGTATCATTCCCACTACTATATGAGGGAGAAGTGAGGGCAGACGCCCAGCAGCTTCCAGCCCATCTCCCTATGTTCCTAGTCAGCGCAGCACCTCGCTGTTAGGGCTCATGCACGCGACCATATGTATTTTGCGGTGCGCAAGACACGAATCCAAGAAAAATACAATGATGCTCATGTGCATTCCGTATACAATGGACATACGGAAACGTAATGCACATGGAGTAACTGTTTTTTTTCGGACCTCTTCAAATAAATTGTCCCGGATATGGTCCACAAAAAGAACGGTGGGGACACAGAAAGAAAATACGTTCATGTATTTGAGCCCTTAGGAAGACAGATGTCCCTTAGTAACAGCTCTGAAAAAGAGCGCTGCTAACGGACATTTCAGCCCTAGTTTTCTACTATAAATATATTTTTCCCTAAATAAAGTATATTAGAATTCCCTATCCTTGTCCCTACACATGAGCAAAATTTTAAAAAAATATGACAGTTACACTTTAAATGGGACTGAGCTGCGCATAAGCCATGTGACCAATGACCATGATGTCACTTGCCTAGGAAGAGGCCACAGAGCTCACCAGTCGGGTTAGATCAGATAATGTTTTTCAGTAATGGTGTTTTTGCACCCTTGAGATGTTTTTTTTTTTCTCAAATCACAGCATGTTCTGGGTTTGGCATTTTTCCTTCATTGCCTGGCTTTTTTTTTCCATAGATCTCCAATTTTTTGCATCTTTAAAAACACAAGTACAATGTGTGCTTTTTTAATAATGTTTTTGCATGCTGTTTTTTTACTGTGCCTTTTTTCCTCATACAACTCTACAGAGACAGTGACAAGGGGATACACACTTTAAAATAAAGAGAATAAAGAAACTAGCACAAATAATGTGCTAAAACACCATTAAAATAAAAGGAGATAAAACACACAAAAATGCCTCAAAAAGTTCTACAGAAAAGCTGATGGGAGCTTTCTTTTGGTTCAAAAACCTGCCATGAGTAAAACTGTGTGTAGGGACCCTTAGGCTAGTTTCACCCGAAAGTTGTGTTTTGCGGATCCACAAAAAAAAACGGATGACGTCCGTATGGCATCCATTTTTTTTGCGGATCCATTGTAACAATGCCTATTCTTGTCCGCAAAACGGTTCTATTTTTTTTTCCGGGCTACGGAACGGACATACGGATGCTATCAGTATTTTTTTGCGGACCCATCGAAATGAATGGGTCCGCATTTTTTGCTGATAAAATGCGGACCCATTCATTTCGATGGGTCCGCAAAAAATACTGTCGTATGAAAGAGGCCTAATCGTGTTTTCACACACAACATTTTTTTAAGGAAACACCACTGTAGCTTTTGATACAGCGTTTTGAGCCAAAACCAGGAATGGATCCAGTAGAAAGTCTGTAAAACCAATCTTAATTTTAAAGCTTTTTTTATAAGTAAAGTATTTTAAAAGTCTTCCAAAAGAAACTCTAAGGTCAGTTAAATCATAATTCACATACTTAGACGCACATACAGTACATACACATCTAGACATATGCTTATGTAATGCAGCATTACCGTTAAATCATTTACTTGTAACAGCTTCAGTAGCAAATGTTGTATAATGTGTAGACAACACACACCCTTTCTTAAATAGCCCCCGTGTTTCTTATTAATATATCCGTCCCAGGATGGCTGCATGAAAATCACTAAAGTTGCATATACAGTCTACTACATACCTTTTATGGAAGGCAAGTGTTGAGCTACAATTAAAATTTGTCTGCCCTACAATAAAAATAATAATCATCATAACATTTAACAAATATATCCGTAACATATTCCACAGGGGAAGTAATGAAAGAAAGCAAAAAACATAAAATGAACTTACAACATACAAAAAGTAATAAAAACAAATGTACATCTACAAAGACAAAGGAGGACCCTGCTCAGATCTTACAATCTACTATACTTTGCAAGCCTTTACAAGTATTATATTAATGAAATCTCTTACCGCAATAGTTGTACTAGCGAGTTCTCTCTGAATAAGGCACTTTTCAATGAGTTGCCAGCTTTAGTACTCCTCCCTCCTCTGTTCTTGTGCATATCGCAAACACAGAATCTGGATGGATGCCCTGGATCATGTTAATGTTCAGTATGAAACACGAAGATTACAGAATCAAACTAAATAATGACTATAAACTCCCTTGAACCCAAACTCTACACACATAAGATGTGTAGACGCATATGGTTTTCAGAAAATATCGAAGAGAAGCTAAAACCCTGGGCCACAAATATACAGATTAGTGTTGAGCGAAGTTTAGAAAAATTTGATTCGACAGATTTGCCAAATTTTACAAAGAAATTTCTTTGTTATTAGCGGGTGCAATGACAGGGAACGGTCATTGCGCCCCCCCCCCCCCACCAACTTTATAGAACCCTTCAGAATCCACGTTCATCGCTGATCGCGGCATCTGAGAATAATTGTGAGGGCTTTCAGGGGTTAATCCAGTAAAAAAAAGAAATAAATAATACTCACATTATCCATTTGAGCATGAAGAGGCTGCCGTGGTCATCTTGATTGAAGACACTGCACGAAACCTTGCGCGATGTGATGATGACGTCATCACGCTGGTCAGCGTGGTCACTTCATATGTCACCGCACACGAGATTTCATGAGGGACCTTCAATCAAGATGGCCTCTTCACGCTCAAATGGATGATATGAGTATGTTTTTTTTTTAAAGCCATTTCAGGGAGAATTGATTCATTACAACGAAGCATGAGGATATTCAACCTAATGGCAAATCAGATTTTTCCAGGAATTCGGATCGAAGTCCACTTCAGATACTTTGGTTCGCTCAACGCATTACCATGACCACTGGCAAACAATGTGATTAATGTTGTGTGTAGAGATGAGCGAATCATTCAAAAAATTATTATATACTTTTCCTAAAATTCGTATATTCGACGAATAGATTCGATGTATTTGCATACAAAATATACGTTATTATGTGCTATTAGCGAACATTCGCTCGCTAATAACGAACGTTCATTTACAAAATGTACGCAACTTCTTAGAAGACGTACGCATGAGCGTACCTATGACACTGGCTGACCTGTTGCATGTGCACTTGGCAGCTGAAGGCATCTGTGTTTGTCCCATGATGTTTAAATATATGCAAATTAGCCTCTTGGAGCAACTGAGGTGTTGCCATAACACCTAGAGGCTCTGCTTTCTCAGCCACTGCCGCACCCTCTGCACTTTGAGTGACAGGGATGGAGGGGGGGGTGACATTTTCAATGCCTGGCCTTGTCAATGAAAGTGGAGAGTGCAGAGCCTCTAGGTATAAAGGCAATGCCCCTATTGCTCCTAGAAGCACATTTGCATATACTTAAACATCATTTTCCTCAGCAATGCGGGCACATGTATGATTGAAAAAAGACATGTCCATCAAATTCAACCACGGGATAGATGGGGATGCACATTTTAGAAAAAGGGGAGTGAGAGCCAGATTTATACACATTTTCAGCATTAATTTAATTTACTTAAAGGAATTCATCTAAGCCCCTTTTAAAACTGTCCACTGTTCCTGCTGTGACCACGTCCGGAGGTAGTCTATTCCACAGACTCACAGTTCTTACAGTAAAGAAGCTTTGATGCTTGTGGAGACTGAACTTTTTCTTCTCCGGTCGGAGGCAGTGCCACCTTGTCTTTTGCTTTTTACATGAAACAGCTTTTCACCATTATTTTTTGTATGGCCCATTTATATATTTGGACAGGTTACTCATGTCCCCCCTTAGATGTCTCTTCTCAAGACTAAATAAATTTAATTCTTTTGATCTTTCTTTATAACTAAGACCCTCCATGCCCCTTATCAGTTTAGTCGCTCTCCTTTGTACTTTTTCTAGTTCCAAAGCATCCTTTCTATGGACTGGTGCTCAGACCTGAACTGCATATTCCAGATGAGGATGCACCAACACTTTGTAAAGTGGTAATATTACATCCTTGCCCCGCGAGACCAGGCCTCGTTTAATGCATGACAATATTCTGGTAGCCTATTGACTTTCACATTGTAGCCTAAATGTGTAACATACCATTCAGATAATCCCTTCTTGGTAAAGAGGACACTTGACAATAAGCAGATCACATGGGACCTCCAGAGATCAGCTGTGGTGAAACACTGTAGCATAGGTGGCCATATTATTACTATTTATTTCATGGCGACAGATATGTCTAAGATCAGACAAACCCATACAATTGGTGTTGTGTATTTGATGTTCGGCCATCATGTATTCCACATATGTCTGGGAAAAAGGATAAGCCATATTAAATTTAATTCCAATCCATGTCCAATCCTTTGTTTTCAAGGGAGATAAGATTCACCAAATGTGTCTGGGAGTGGTTTACACCCATCTCCCCTTTCAGAACACATGCACGTTCAAGTTAGACAAGTGTGTATGTATGGGGAGGTCAGGAGGAATAGCTTTTGGCCAAATGCTTGTTTGGCCAACAGCTATACCTTCTGAACCACACCAGCTCCTGACCTCCCTATTGCCCAAGCTATTGAATGCGTATGACCACTTTAAATTTTAGTTTTCCATGCAACATCACCAGAGGGGGATTTATATATTACACAGCACCCATCATTCAAAGACCCTGTCTACTCAAAGGATATGTCCATTTTAAAAGTCATGTTAGGGTGGTATTACACTGCCTGATATTTGGGCAGTGTGAGTGCTGGAGGATGATAACACTGCAGAGAACACCGGAGGATGGTGCCAGTGCAGAAGATGGGAGTGGTAGTGGCCTTGATGAAGTGGCGTGTCACAGTGTACTCCCTGAGGCCGTTGGTCCCTGGGGATTGGTGCAGTAGAAATGTAGTATTGAAGAATGAAGCCAGAATTAAACTTAAAAGAGCCTCTTGCATCAAAGAACTTCAAATACATTCAATAGCATCTGTGTTCAAGTGCAGCCTTCTGGCACCAGTAAGAAATATGAAGGTATTGGACTAGTAGTAATCTGGATGATGGTGTTTTAGCTGTAGTCCCTTACCTTATAGCAGTGTCTTCAATTCCTGGATGTAGTAGTTCTGTCTTCTCAATGATTTACTTGAGGCTTAATCAAGTTGATCTATCTGCAGAACCTCTCCTAGGCGCAGGAGCTCTGTAGTATTCTTCTTCTCTCCTCACTGTCTTCACAGGAACTCTTGCTCCTGGCAGGAATTAGGACCAGCCCACTCCTACCAAGAAGGGAGGAACAGGGTGGTTAGCTCTGTTCCTGTCAACCTTTGCCAACCATTGCTTACTGATAATTACAGCCAAAACATATAAAATCCATAACAATACATAACTATTTGCAACTGTAGTACCCCCAGGTCTGGTGTACTACAACACATCCATCGGCACTCGTTTTCACCAGCCTCAATACACAGACCAATACAAACTGAATTCGGGAGGAATGAGTTGTTCCTCCCTCATTCTGTTCTATTCATTATTGGCAGCACATTGCTGATTACGCTGGGAGATAGTGCTGATAATCAACCTGATGAAAGATGAGCATCAACTGATTGATTGCTTAAAGGGGTTCTGCAGTTCTGTAAAACTGATGATCTATCCTCTGGATAGATCATCAGCCTATGATCGGCGGCGGTCCGACACCTGGGATCCCCGCTGATCAGCTGTTTGAGAAGGTAGCGGCGCTGCAGGAGCGCCGCGGCCTTCTTGGTGTTTACCACAGGCCAGTGACGTCACAACTAGTATCACTGGCCTGGGCGGAGCTAAGCTCCATTCAAGTGAACGGAGCTTAGCCCCGCCCAGGCCATTGATACTAGTTGTGACGTCACTGGCCTGCGGTAAACACAGAGAAGGCCGCGGCGCTCCTGCACCGCCGCTGCCTTCTCAAACAGCTGATCGGCGGGTATCCCGGGTGTCGGACCACCACAGATCAGAGGCTGATGATCTATACAGAGGATAGATCATCAGTTTTAAATAACTACAGAACCCCTTTAATTATACAAGGCAATTATCGGAAACAAGCATTCTTATGCCCTTGCTTGTGATAATTATTGTGTGGTCTAATAGGGGCTTTGCAGTTTACATATAAATATATTCTATACATTATCACATGCATTATTAGATATTGATTGTATTATTTTGAGAGAGGGAACAAATCTCTCTTCTTGTTTCCGATGGCAAATCCTGTTTTCTACAAAGACTCCTTTGTTAAACAGCATCAACAGCAGATGATCATGGGATCTGATAAACCCCAGAGGTGACAGTCTGATAGCTGCAGGGCAGATGACTGAAGCAGGTAACAGCCACAGGAAAGTGCAATCTAAAATGTCATCATTCATCATAATTCATAATTCATAATGTCATCAGTGTCTGAAAAATAAGTTTTTACATTGTAATATCCACTAGATACTTACTTCTCTAGTTAAAGGGTTTTTCCAGGAGTAAGATATGGGTGACATATCCTCAGGATAGGTCTGCAGTATCTGATGGGTGGGGACACCTCCGGACACCTCCACTGATCAGCTGCTTGCTCCAGTATGTGCTGCAGCCTCCTGCAGCATAGTGGCTATGCTTGGTATTGCAGCTCAGGTCGATTCACTTGAATGGGACTGGGCTGTGCCTAGGCCATGTGCCAATGAACGTGACGTCACTGTGCTAGTCGCACCCCAACAATCAGATATTGACAATCTATCCTGAAGATTGGTCATCAATATCTTACTCTCAGAAAACCTCTTCAACCCATTAAAGCATACAGTGCCTTGCGAAAGTATTCGGCCCCCTGGAACTTTTCAACCTTTTGCCACATTTCAAGCTTTAAACAAAAATTTTTGGTGAAGAATCAACAACAAGTGGGTCACAGTTGGGAAGTGGAATGAAATTTATTGGATCATTTAAACTTTTTCTGTAATAATAACACTGAAAAGTTGGGCGTGCAAAATTATTCGGCCTATTTACTTTCAGTTCAGAAAACTCACTCCAGAAGTTCATTGAAGTTCATCTCTGAATGATCCAATGTTGTCCTAAATGACTGATGAAGATAAATAGAATCCACCTATGTGTAATCAAGTCTCCGTATAAATGCACCTGCTCTGTGATAGTCTCAGGGTTCTGTTTCGATGATGCCGGGTGTACTCTGACGTCATTGGCGCAGGCGCAGTGAGGATGCCGGGAGCCCGGCGGCCAGCGCCACTCACTGCGCCTGCGCCGATTTTATTCCGCACGGCGCAGGCGCGGGATTTGAAGCGAGGACAGGGCCGGCAGAAGATCGAACAAGCTGCCTGGCCCTGTCAATCAAGACAAGGAAGGCGTGACAGCAGGTGGGCAAACGGAGCTTACTAGGTGCAGGGTAACCGCCCCTTGCACCTAGTAAGCCTAATTAGCATAAAATAAAAGTGCTTTTTATCAAAAACGGGGGCACCAATATAAAAATTAATACCAGATTGGGCATCAGGTGACATTTGCACATTGCAAATGTCATCCTGTTTAATATGCCCAGATCTGGTGACAGAAACCCTTTAAAGCACAGAGAGCATCATGAAGACCAAGGAACACACCAGGCAGGTCCGTGATACTGTTGTGGAGAAGTTTAAAGTTGGATTTGGATACCAAAAGATTTCCCAAGTTTTAAACATCCCAAGGAGCACTGTGCAAGCGATCATATTGAAATGGAAGGAGTATCAGACCACTGCAAATCTACCAAGACCCGGCCGTCCCTCTAAACTTTCATCTCAAACAAGTAGAAGACTGATCAGAGATGCAGCCAAGAGGCCCATGATCACTCTGGATGAACTGCAGAGATCTACTGCTGAGGTGGGAGAGTCTGTCCATAGGACAACAATCAGTCGAACACTTCACAAATCTGGCCTCTATGGAAGAGTGGCAAGAAGAAAGCCATTTCTCAAAGATATCCATAAAAAGTCTTGTTTACAGTTTACCACAAGCCACCTGGGAGACACACCAAACATGTGGAAGAAGAGGCTCTGGTCAGATGAAACCAAAATCCAACTTTTTGGAAACAATGCAAAACGATATGTTTGGCATAAAAGCAACACAGCTCATCACCCTGAACACACCATCCCCACTGTCAAACATGGTGGTGGCAGCATCATGGTTTGGGCCTGCTTTTCATCAGCAGGGACAGGGAAGATGGTTAAAATTGATGGGAAGATGGATGGAGCCAAATACAGGACCATTCTGGATGAAAACCTGTTGGAGTCTGCAAAAGACCTGAGACTAGGACGGAGATTTATCTTCCAACAAGACAATGATCCCAATTTTGCACGCCCCACGTTTCAGTTTTATTATTACAAAAAAAGTTTAAATGATCCAATAAATTTCGTTCCACTTCACAATTGTGACCCACTTGTTGTTGATTCTTCACCAAAAATTTAAAATGTTATATCTTTTTGTTTGAAGCCTGAAATGTGGCAAAAGGTTGAAAAGTTCCAGGGGGCCGAATACTTTCGCAAGGCACTGTAATTCCATACATGTATGACATTATGCGACTGCATTTGTATGGAGCGGGATGCTCTATACAAGGTGGTGCCGACTGTATCATACAGCAGGCACCCTGCCACTACGACGGGAATGCAGATTGCGATGAACCCCGTCATTTCACCTTTCAGATACCACGTTCAACGCTGATCGCGATATCTGTGATATTCCGATCAGAGACCCTGCAGTGAAATCATGCAGCTCTGTTCGGTTACCATGGCAGCCTGGACGCTGTTGAAGCCTTCCAGACCTGCCATTATAAGCTCCCTGCTGAACTATGCACATGGCACAGCGCAGCAGGTACAGTGTCAGAATTCTATTCACCCTAAGAGATCAAAAGATCCCAAAGGGGGCTAATAGTTATTAAATGACAGGTTAAAAAAACACCAAAATATTAAGTTTAAATCACCCCCCTTCACAATTTTACATATAAAAATATAGAAACAATAAAAAATTAAAATATTAGATATTGCCAAGTCCGAAAATGTCAGAACTATTAAAATATTATTAAAAATTTCCTGTGGTGAACACTGTAACAGAAAATAAATGAAAAAAAGAGTGATTTGTCCTTTTTTAGTCATCTTTAGTCATCAAGCTGTACATACCACAAAACTACAGTTTGTTACGCAAAAAACAAGCCCTCATACAGCTCTTTAGACCAAATATAAAAAAGTCAAGGCTGTCAGAATATGGCCATAATTTTCAAAGGTTTTTATTTTTTAAAAGTAATTAAACAAAATAAAAACTATACAAGTTTGGTATCACTGCAATCGTAGTGAGCCACAGAATTAGGATTTTTTCCAATTTTACCCCATAAAGAATTTTTTCCCATTTTCCAATACAAGACATGGTAAATTAAATGGTGCCCTCATATGGTTATGTGAATGGAAAAATAAAAAGTTAAAAAATAAAAAAAGTTATGGGTATAGGAATATGGGGAACAAAAATAAAAAATGTAAAAATGAAAATAGGCCTGGTCTTTAAGGGGTTAAATATGTTGTCCAATGAAGACAACCCCTGACTATATGGCCTATTAGGGCATATGATCATCATAGAAGGGGTCCCCTGCTCCGGTCCTACACAGTGGCTCTGGTGTGTCCATATTCTGGTCCCCAGTTTGTTTTCTTCTGGCGCAGAATGGGCATGATTACATGTTGCTCTGCAGCCAATCACTGCCTTAAGAGGTGACATGCCGCTTGTGGACACGTCACCAATGAAGACAGTAATTGGCTACAGCTGCGCTTGTGACCATGCCCATGCTGTGCTTGAACAAAACAAGCCGAGGACTGCATGATAGACACACTGGAGCCCTGGCCGAGGACTGGAGCAGCGGGGAGCAGGTAAGTATGAAGCTTTTGCCCATTAAGGCAAGCTGTGGACATTAGGCATACACTACTTATTACCACACAGCCCCTCTAATACTAGTTTATTGGCACTGTCCCTTATAACCAGCCCAACACCCTGGTTCCAAAATGGCTGCTGAAGGGGGAATTTGAATAATGATTGATATTGTCCTGCTGGAGTTCTTTCAATGGTTGTGGCAGTTGTGTACTTTTCGGGGTAAGAGGATTTTGTTATCATCTGACAACAGATGAGTTGTTTTAACCCCTTCCCGAAATGTGATTTAATAGTGTGTCACATCAGGGGTGTACTTACCTCTCTGCTGCCTGAGACGAAAACTGAAATGGCGTCCCTTCCCCATGCTAATTTCTTAACCTAACCCCTTTGCCACAATGAAAGCGCTCATTGCCACTGGCCCTTCCGCTGCCCCCCTCTTGCCCCTACCTGGTGCTGCCTGAGGCGATCACCTCACCTGGCCTCATTGGTGGTGCACTCCTGCATCACATGTCGGGTCTATAAAGATGGCACCCTCTCCGGAACAGATCAGGCATCACAGCAACCGACTACTTGCTATTTCATACAGCAGGATACGCGGATAATGTATGCGACTGCCGGTAATGCTGATCGCGGACATTTAACGTCTGCCATGGTCAAACCTGACCACGGCATCTGAGAGTGTGAAAACCCAGAAGCATACTCCCGGGTATGCTTCAACTCCCCCGTGTGGTGATCTGAGGAGCGTGTATGCGGAAGCCCCTGTTTTGGAGAATGACAGGAGCTTGCTGCATAGTAGTTCCTATGGAGCCCTTGCCTGTTGCAGGGCTCCACTGAAACATAGTAAATTTCTCACAGACTCCAATCATTGCTTGTTATAATTCCCTAGGGGAGCTATAAAAAAGTGAAATTCAAATCACCCTCTTTTCCCCAAAATGAAAATAAAAAATCTAAAAGTGAAAAAATACACATCAGGGGTATCACCATGTGTGAAAACGCCATACTATCAAAATATAAAAATAGTTATCCCATACAGAAAAAAGTAAATTAAAAAAAGAGTCAAAATGGCCGATTTTTAGTTGCTTCTCCTCCCACAAAAAAATTAAATAAAAAGTGATACACACCCCAGAATGGTATAAATGAAAAGTACATATTTCCCCACAAAAAAATGGGTCCTCACACAGCTCAGTACGCATAACTGCAAAAACGTTATAGTTTTTCGAGTATTTTTTTGTATCAAAACACAAGAAAAACTATAAAATATGTTGCATCACCGGATTCATACTGAAAAGCACAAATCAGATTTACCACGTAGAGAATGCAGTAAAAAAAACAGTAAAGTTGTGAAGAAAGAAAGAAAAGAAGAAAAATGAAAGAAAAACAAACAAACTGAAAATCGTCCTGTTAGGAAAGGGTTAATACTGTAGGTTCCAATTGTGATCTTGTAGTTGTGTATATTTGGTTAAAAGTGAGTGTTATAAATCGTCCTATAGTAGTTACATCATCTTTGTATAAATCATGTTATAAATTGTGCCGTATCATGTAAGTCACATTTCATTTGCAGAAATCTAGATGTCATTCCATATTCCTTTACAAATGTGTGCTAAGAACATTTCCAGACCTGGCTCCTAATGAAGCCTATAACCAAGATGTTGTACTCTGGATGGGGCAAGTAAAGTCACTTGAAGATAAAAAGCCCCACATTATCCTTCCTTCCAGCTAGCTCGGAGGCATCAATAAAAATAACTACAGACAACTTGTCTACAATTATCCAATGCTTGAGAAGAGGGTATATGATCCATAGATCAGAAGATATACTTCACTAGCAGGCTTCTCATTATTTATGTTTTGTAATAAACTACTTATAGTCTTATGATCAGGAAACCTGGGAGCTTCTTTGGTCTCAAGTGCCTGTATTTTCGGCCCCAGGAAACCTACCAAATTACATATTGATGAAATGAATTAATATTTCATATTTGTGTTTGATATGTCTGGGTTGGTAAAAATGTTTTGCATAACTTTCTGGTCATATTATCCTTCTCATAGATACCTACAAGAAGTTGTGCCTCAAACTAAAATTATGCCATAAAACTTTCCACCTTTTGCATGTAATTAGCCAGCCCTCAGTCAAAGACTAAGAGGAGGTTAAGGAGGCTGGCTAAGACCCCTTTAAAAATTTTATATTGAAAATCACACATGGTCAGAAGCCCTAGAACAGGGATCAGCAACTTATGGGACTCCAGCTGTTCAGAAACTACAACTCCCAGAATGCTTCATTCACTTCCATGGGAGTAAGAAGAACAGCAGAGCATGTTTGCATGCTGGGAGTTGTAGTTTCACAGTAGCTGGAGTGCCGAAAGTTGCTGAACTCTGCCCTAGAACATCTTATGTAGGACCAATCAAATTTCAACTGTGCTCTCAGCATGGGTTCAAAATTTTTACATTTTTCTAATATATTTTATTTATTTTTTGTTCTTTAGGAGCTATAGAGTGCTGTATGTGGGAGTACCGACTCACTGAGCACTGTACAGGCAGGGTCATTGCTGCTTCTCCCTGTAGCTTTGCTAAAGCTTGGCATAAATTGGCCATATCGGGCTTTAGCAGAACATGCACAGGCTGTGGATCGGTCTTATGTGAGCAGGCGTCGTCCCAGACACCACCACCACCACGGTTTCCTTCAAGCCTTTGGCACAGCATGCCTTTCAGCCCGTTTCTTGTAGCACATTTGTTTAAGGGCTGGCGCACGTCATTTCCTGGGGGTTAAAGGGTTTCTGTACCCTATAAAACAGGTTGACATTTGCAATGTGCAAATGTCACCTGATGCCAAATATGTTAATTATATTATTCATACTGTCCCCGTTTTTGTGGAAATCATACTTTTATGATATGTAAATTAGCTCCCTAGGAGCAGGGGGGGCGGTAACCCTGCTCCTAGAGTCGCCGTTTCCCCACCTCTAATAACGCCTCCTGTATGTTGATTGACAGGGCCAGGCAGCTCGCTCTGTCTGCTGCCGACCCTGTCCCTGCCCGAAATCCCGTGCCTGCGCCGTGCGTCCTTCATTCGGCGCAGGCGCAGTGAGAGCCGCAGGCTGCCGGGCTCCCGGCTTCCTCACTGCGCCTGCGCCAAATACTTTGGTACTGATGCAATAGTATGGCAGCCTGGGAGCCTTACAAAGTTTCCCAAGCCTGCTACCAGTGATTGCCTGTTAGTGTAGCACTGCCAGTGAAAAATGCTTTGGAATACTATGGGGGAGATTTATCAAACTGGTGTAAAGTAGAACTGCCCATAGCAACCAATCAGATTCCACCTTTCATTTTTCACAGCTCCTTTGGAATCTGATTGGTTGCTATGGGCAACTAGGCTAGTCCTACTTTACACCAGTTTGGTAAATCTCCCCCATAGTATTCCAAAGCAGTTTTACACTTGATCAAAGGATCGCAGCTTCAGGTTCCTACAGGGGGAGGGAGAGTTATGTAGAAAAAAACAATAAAACGGCTTTTTGATCAAATATTATTTTTTATTAACTGTTCACCATAAAAATACACGTTTGGTACTAGCACAGTTGTAGTGACTTGTAAAGACAACAACAAAAAAGCAGCAATGGAGGATTAGCAATATTTTTACATTCTTTGCCCTGAAAAAAACTAATGAGATTTACCACAAAATGGTACCAATAAAATCAACAATTCATTTTACAAAAAACAAGCCCTCATGTGGGAATGTCAATGGAAAAATAAAAGGTATTGGAATTTGGAATACAAAAAACAAAGAATTACTAGGCTTTTATTGAGCAAAAGTACTAAAACATAACAAATACTATAAGTATTTGGCATCACAGCATTTGTGCAAACCAAAAGAGATGACAGTGTAAGAAAGTTGATAAATAGGCCAACAATACAAATTTCAATTTAGGTTTCCTTGTCAATCAGGACACAAAACTGAATCTACGGCACTTAAAATAAAAATGCAGTAAAAAATATTATCACATGATTGCATAACCCTTGACAGTGCTGCCTTTTCTTTAAAGGGGTTGTCCCGCTACAGTAAATAGCATTTATCATGTAGAGAAAGTAAATACAAACCACTTACTAATGTATTGTTATTACCCATATTCCATCCTTTGCTGGCTGGAATCATTTTTTCATCACATTATACACTGCTCGTTTCCATGGTTACAGACCACCTTGCAATCCATCAGTGGTGGTCGTGCTTGCACAATATAGGAAAAAATGCTAGCCTACAGTGCCTTGTGAAAGTATTCGGCCCCCTGGAACTTTTCAACCTTTTGCCACATTTCAGGCTTCAAACAAAAAGATATAACATTTAAAATTTTTGGTGAAGAATCAACAACAAGTGGGTCACAATTGTGAAGAGGAACGAAATTTATTGGATCATTTAAACTTTTCTTTGTAATAATAAACCTGAAAAGTTGGGCGTGCAAAATTATTCGGCCCATTAACTTTCAGTTCAGAAAAGTCACTCCAGAAGTTCATTGAGGATCTCTGAATGATCCAATGTTGTCCTAAATGACTGATGAAGATAAATAGAATCCACCTGTGTGTAATCAAGTCTCCATATAAATGCACCTGCTCTGTGATAGTCTCAGGGTTCTGCATCATGAAGACCAAGGAACACACCAGGCAGGTCCGTGATACTGTTGTGGAGAAGTTTAAAGCCGGATTTGGATACCAAAAGATTTCCCAAGTTTTAAACATCCCAAGGAGCACTGTGCAAGCGATCATATTGAAATGGAAGGAGTATCAGACCACTGCAAATCTACCAAGACCCGGCCGTCCCTCTAAATTTTCATCTCAAACAAGGAGAAGACTGATCAGAGATGCAGCCAAGAGGCCCATGATCACTCTGGATGAACTGCAGAGATCTACAGCTGAGGTGGGAGAGTCTGTCCATAGGACAACAATCAGTCGAACACTTCACAAATCTGGCCTTTATGGAAGAGTGGCAAGAAGAAAGCCATTTCTCAAAGATATCCATAAAAAGTCTCATTTACAGTTTGCCACAAGCCACCTGGGAGACACACCAAACATGTAGAAGAAGGTGCTCTGGTCAGATGAAACCAAAATCCAACTTTTTGGAAACAATGCAAAACTATATGTTTGGCATAAAAGCAACACAGCTCATCACCCTGAACACACCATCCCCACTGTCAAACATGGTGGTGGCAGCATCATGGTTTGGGCCTGCTTTTCATCAGCAGGGACAGGGAAGATGGTTACAATTGATGGGAAGATGGATGGAGCCAAATACAGGACCATTCTGGATGAAAAGCTGTTGGAGTCTGCAAAAGACCTGAGACTAGGACAGAGATTTATCTTCCAACAAGACAATGATCCCAAACATAAAGCAAAATCTATAATGGAATGGTTAAAAAATAAACGTATCCAGGTCTTAGAATGGCCAAGTCAAAGTCCAGACCTGAATCCAATTGAGAATATGTGGAAAGAGCTGAAAACTGCTGTTCACAAACGCTCTCCATCCAACCTCAAAGAGCTCGAGCTGTTTTGCAAGGAAGAATGGGCAAAAATTTCAGTCTCTAGATGTGCAAAACTGATAGAGACATACCCCAAGCAACTTGCAGCTGTAAATGCAGCAAAAGGTGGCGCAACAAAGTATTAATGCAAGGAGGCCGAATAATTTTGCACGCCCCACTTTTCAGTTTTATTATTACAAAAAAGTTTAAATGATCCAATAAATTTCGTTCCACTTCACAATTGTGACCCACTTGTTGTTGATTCTTCACCAAAAATTTAAAATGTTATATCTTTTTGTTTGAAGCCTGAAATGTGGCAAAAGGTTGAAAAGCTCCAGGGGGCCGAATACTTTCGCAAGGCACTGAATATGCGCTCCCATGGTCCTGGCCACCAGGGAGGCTGGAGCTTTTTCCCACAGTGTGCAAGCATGGCCATCACTGATGGATTGCAGGGTGGACTATAACCATGGAAACGAGCAGTGTATAATGTGGTGGAAAAATTATTCCAGCCAGCAAAGGAAGGAATATGGATAATAACAATATATTAGTAGGTGGCTTGTATTAACTTTCTCTACATGATAAATGCAACTTGCTGAAGTGAGACAACCTTTAAGGAGTAAATGCTGAATTACTACGTTAAGTGTCAGTTTTAAATTTTTTAATTTTTTAAAATATAATCTTTAGTGACAGTCCTTGAATAACCTCTGAGATAAATATGCTAAACAAACATGAGCTGTTTATCAAGTTGGGATTCGTGTCTTTAAAGTACATGTACAATTACACAATGATATAAATGATCATATGGTATAGATGAATGCGAGATTACTCTGTGAACTCAAGCTGCCACTGACTTCAGAGATCACAAACTTCGGGCACTATTCAGATATGTTTGTTACATAACATACAATGCAAAATTTTAACTGACAACAGCCCATTTTTTAGTATCTTCACACCAATGGCAATGTGCACTAAAGGTTATGTCAGGTTTTCTCTATAACTGTGATTAGTGCCAAAGGAGTGTGTGCCCAAGAGAGCTTTTTCATTCTGGAGTGGTGGTCTTCAGCGGTGGTTCAAGACTTCAGCAATGTAATCTGTCCACATGTACTGATCCTATGACCAACCGTACTGAGTGGATTTTAGGCCCTAAGAGCTTTTAGTACTTTTAGTACTGAGCGCCCCCTCTGGTTCTACTAGTGCTGCCCATTTTGTCAACTCATCTATGTGACTTTATTCTGGTGGCTGAGCATGCACTGTGAATCCTGTGTATTTTTTCATCTTGGCAGTTGTACCTCTATCATCTTACACCCCTCTCCCTAAGATATCCACTAATGCTCCATAATAACAGTCTGTGCATGCTGGGAGTTGTAGTTCTCTCCTCTTATATCCCTCTCTGTGTAATGGCCAATGAGATGCCTCATGATTACAATCTGGACATGCTGGGAGTTGTGCAGTACTCCAGGGTATCTGCAAATTGCTTTATTGCTATGTATTGTGTTATGTTATATATTTTATGTATTGGTCATATATTCCAACAGAAAAGGTATGGATGGCAAATGTGTGGCAGTAATTATAGAGAAAACAAAAAAAGAGGAGGATTATTATTAACAAATATCTCGGAGCTCCAAGATATGTGGTAATAGATTAGAGGCGCCAGGTGAGTGGAGTAGAGGGAAGAGATATTTAATGTTTATAGTATAATTAAAATTAAAATAAAAATATAGTCTGAGAGGCTGCACACTGGTCCAAGTGTGTGATGAAATCGCACACTATATAAAAATTGTTAACAAGGTCTACACCTTGCTGGGGGTAAAAAATGGACTTGTTTATGGCGCCAGTCAATGAGCAAAGGTTAAATCAATGTCAATAAAAACAATAATGTTGTGTAAAATAATTGGCATACCGCAGTGGTAATTAAAACAGGAAGACAAGTGAGTCGGTGGAACCCCGAGGTTATATAGAATATATCATCACATGCAAAGGAGATTTTACTCACTTCACCGGGGAGGATGTCTCGCGGATAAAGCTCAAGACACCTTGAGACAGAGCCTCCCCAAGTCCAGGTTCGATTTAAAGTTGAGAGGGTCAAATGGCAGGCACACAGCAGGCTTCTCGTCAGATCCCTTTATTGTGAAACCATAGATGGCTACTAAAATCAAATCTCCCGAAACGCGTTGAACTTATGTAATCAGGGGTGTAGCAAAAAGATAATACAGTCAATACGCCAAGGTGCCCAGTACTGAACTCCACCCAACCGCCAACAGTGTACCCTAAATGGGCTATGTATGCCAGTGCCTACATTACAAGACAGTACAGGATTGGCATGAAAAGTATCAGCAACATCAAAAGCAGAAGATGCCAAATTCTGAATGAGATGGTCTTCAAATGATGTGAATGAATTGACTGTGACTAGCTAAATACTAACAGTTCTAAGGTGGCATCTACAGAAGTCATGATTGTGACCATAACTCTTCCACTTTGATGAGTCAGGGTAATCGATTAAACTGATAAGAGTTCATTTGAAGAATGTGATGCAGGTCTCAGGTTTATTTGCTCGAGGTTTGCGAAATTCAGTTGGCCAAAGGAAGCATCAAACTTGGAAATGTTTAGGGGTTAAAGAAACACTGATTGTTTTGTAGGCTGGCACTCTGATGCTAAAAGTATTTGGCATCTCTTACTACCAAAGGTAAACTGTTAAAAAGATAAGAGTTCATTTCAAGAATGTGATGCAGGTCTCAGGTCTATTTGCTTGAGGTTTGAGAAATTATTTGGCATCTCCTACTAACAAAAAGAAAAAATTAATTGATACCAGATGGAACCTGTTTATAAGTCTGTCATAAACGCTATCATTCACTGCAAGTCCTTGGACGACATTGCTTTGTATTGAGCTGGAAAACTGGACAAACATCTCACTATGTATTCATGAACAGCACCTTGTCCAACCAATATCCCTAAAACCATAATTCATAATGTGTCCGCAGATTTTTTTTTTTTTTTTTTATAAAATGGGAAATTGAAAAATTCTGCATGGATAAGTATTTACCACCTTCAGACTGGCACTTGATAGAACCACATTTACCTGCAAATAAACCACCCATTCCTCCATGCAAATTTGCCTAAGGTTGGTTCAGTGAAGCTTTTGCAGGACAAGTTGTACTTTTTAATGGCACCGTTTACTATTGCATATAATGTAGTGGGAAACTGAAAAAAAATTTCAAATGGGGTGGAACTAAAAAAAAACACACAATTCCACTACAGTTTTTAGGGTCTTGTTTTTACGGTGTCCCCTGTGCAGTACAACTGATCAATTACCTTTATTCTCTGGGTGTATACAATTATGGTGATACCACTTTTACATAGTTTTTCTTCATACTGAAAAAAAATTAACTCTTTGGAAAAAATGTTCTGACTTCTTATAGTTATATCTACAGAGCTCTATGAGCACTAATCTTTTGCAGGATGATCTGTAATTTTTATTGATACCATTTTTGAATATGTATGACTTTTTGTTCTATTTCTTTGGGTGGTGAAGTGACGAACAAATGGTGAATCGGCTATTTGGATCATTCCCCATATGGTATAAATATTTTTATATTTTAATAGTGAGAGCGTTTATGTACAAGGTGATGCCCATGATGTTTAATTTTTTTATTGTTTATTTTTTATTCTAGGGAAAGGGGGTGATTTGATTTTTTTTTATTTTCTAAAACTTTTGTTTCCTTTTTACTTTTTTTTTTTAATGTCACCCTAGTTGACTACAACATGCAATTATTAGATTGGTCTTGTATTCTATAATGAATATGTATGCATTACAGATACAGGATTTAGTATATTCTAATGCAGTCCTGCATTGGAATATACTAGTAAACAGCCTGGAAGCCTTGTACAGACTGAGGCCTACTACTAGAATCGGATGCTTCTCAGCCAGGAAAAGGTGGCCCAGATCAGGACACATGCAGCTCCCGGTTTTAGCACTCCCAGATGCTGTGGTCATATTTGAACATGGTATCTGAGGGGTTAATTATCCATGAGCGGCATTACCGCCAATCGAAGACATTAACCCAGACCTCTGCTGTGTAAAACAGCAGAAACCCAGTGGTTATGATGCCCACTGCAATTGCGCAATCTTTAAAGACCAGACTTCGGCCATACATTTACGCCAGAGGTCCAAAAAGGGTTGAATATGTCGGGCACTGAATGCTGTGGGTGGAACAAGTATCTATCTTCTGTTGTAGAAACTTCTGGCAGGATTGCGGAGCTAAGCTAGCTTTGAGCTCCTGTTATTTTGCCAGTCCAGTGAGTCTACAATGCAGTGAGAAGAAATAGGTTGCAGGCCACACGGCCCAAGACTTGGTTTTAGGCTTCTGGCCTAGCCATTAATGCAGCTGGCCTGGCCAGTGTCCTCACTGAGGAGATGCTACAGAGCAGAGATGAGCCTGTGAAGAGAAAACACATTCCTCACAGCATGAACTAAGCCTAAGAGTGCATTTAGACAAGCAGGTAATAGGTACAATTTGAATGCTAACAATTTATGTTGGATGATAATCGTGAAGTGAAAATTTATGACACTACTGTACCAAAAGCATTCATTCAGTGTTTGTAAAATTGTTTATGCTTCTGAGTAAATTATAGTTTGTTCTTACTGAATTGTGGTAATATAAAGGTACATTGTGTGATTTTTCAACAATGTGAACAATGTAAAAACAGGCAAATTTTATGTAAATTGTTGCTGTCTAAATACAGTGCACCATCCTTGATTAACCCCTTAGTGACGACCCATACGCCTTGTTACGGTGGTCACTAATACGCTTCTTATCCATTGAAAAAAAAGCTTTTCAATGGAAAAAATTGCAAAAATAAAATCTCCTCCATGTTTGGTATGACTGTGTCCATAAGGACCCACACTATGCAAATATCATGTAAATTATACTGTATGGTGAATGCCGTAAAAAAAAATTGCCAGAATTGCTGTTTTTTGCTTAGTCGCCACCCAAAAAATGGAATATAAAGCAAACACAAATTGTTATGTACCACAAAATGATACCAATGAAAACTACAAGTTTTCCTGCAAAAATCAAGAAATCAAGCCTCCAGACATCTCCGTAGAAAGAATAATAATAAAGTTATGGGTCTTAGGATGCAATAACTTTTTCTTCTTTAAAAAAAAAAAGGTTTTTACTGCGCAAAAGTAGTAAAATGTAAAAAAAACTATATGTATTTGGTATCGCTGTAATCATACTGACCGGAGTACTGTCACATTCGGTGATAGTGTTGTTTTTGTTTTTTTTCTATGCCCCAAGTTATATGTACCCTAAATGGCACCATTAAAAATTACAACTTGACCTGAAAAAAAGAAGGCCCCATACGGTTACATAGACAAAAAAAAAAAAATTATATCTCTTGGAAGGCGATGATAAAAAAAGGAAAAAAAATTACTTGGTCAGTAAGGCCCAAAATAGGCTGGTCACAAAGGATTAAGCGAATAAACAATCACATGCAAATTTTTTTGTACACGATAATCCTTGCAGGAAAATGCTTGTCTGTCATCAGCTTTAAATCTCTAAATGCTATTGGGGTCATTTATCAAACTGGTGTAAAATAGAACCGTAACAACCAATCAGATTCCACCTTTCATTTCTGATTGGTTTCAATGGGCAGCTAAGCCAGTTCTACTTTACACCAGTTTGATAAATGACCCCATATGTAGGCATCTAAGTGTGCCTTTAGGCTTCCGGCCAAGCTTAGCATTTTTATTGCATTGTTGTTTTTAAACTGGAGATCCGCACCTTGCTGTAGGAACAGGGGCGTAGCTATAGTGGAAGCGGGGGAAGCAGTTGCTACGTGGTTCGATCTCAGAAAGGGCCCACCCAAGAGGAGGACTAAATTGCCAGGGCCCCTTCAACAATATTATACAATGACATTACAGACAGTGACAGTATATAGCGTTACATGACACACAGTATATACGTGTACGAAACGGACAGAGCGGCTGTCGGCCTGGACTGAGACTTGACTAGCTGCAGTAGTGGAGGTTGGACAGGAGAACGGGGTCAAAAAGAAGCTGGGGGGACGTTCAAAAATTTCTGTGGGGTCCAGTTATTTCTAGTTACTCCACTGTTTGCATCCTTCAGCTGGGAATGGCATAGCAGAGAAATTGCCTTTTGTAGAATTGTACGATCAAGAGAAACAGATGGCTGTATCCAACAGGACAGTGAGATTTCATAGGTCTTGCTCCAACCCAGTCAAAGCATTGCTGGAATTGGCCATGGAAGACTGTGTACCTCCATCTTGTGTGGACGTGTTCTGCAACTTGCTGCCAAGTAAAGAAAACCGTGAGTTACTTATTCAACTACATCTAAGTCTTCTGCCTATCAATTCGCATTTTAATACCAAGGACACCTGAGCTTCCACCAACCAGGAGACACTACTCAGGCTGTGACACTGGGGAATTATACTCTCAAACACCTCGTCACTGCACCTGTCCTAGGGGTAAAGAAGGTTTGGTGCAGAGAAGCCAGGCCACTGTGCCTACGACCATGACTACTCCCATCCTCTCTTCACTCCTCATCGATAGCTGCATTAACATTATTAACATATGCCAAATGTTAGCGATAGATTTGTAGACATTTCTTACTGGATTGTTGGAGCACAGATTTGATATTGCTTTTAGTTTCTTTTACAGAGGTTCCCAGGTCTCATGATACCCATACTCTGTTCTATTACTGCCAGTGTGGCTTTAGGATTCTTTTGAGTGGCGGTAGTTTCCATCATCTTCTCTACTATCATTTTCAAATAGTGCCAAAATGTATTGATTACATTCTTATCTGGACTTTGATTTGGCGATACTGGTACATTAACCTCTTCACGTACTTCTGTGTGACTCTGGCTTTGTGCTTCAGATCATCGTCCTGATGAAAGTTGAACTCTCTTCAGGCAAACTAAAGCAGCTTGCCTTGTCTTTCACCCTCGTAAAGCTTAAAGGGGTTCTCCTTACCTAAATTCTGTCAGCCAACCTGTGGATTAAAGAGACTGCCCTCAGTACTTACCCTTTTGCCGATTCAGCATCCTCCACTGTAATCACATGACTAGCTGCGTGCTCTTCTGCTGAAGTCCTGATTAGATGTGTTCCTGTGCCTTCCTGTTCAGCTCCATGTACATTATGGAGCGGAACAGCAAGACAAAGAAGCCCATCTGATTGGTATTTCAGAGGAGCAACCTACAGTCAGGGGGGTCATGTAATAACAGTAGAGACTGATGAATCGGCAGCACAACAAAAGGGTAAATACTGATGAAAATTCCACAGGTTAGCTAACCGAGACAAATAAGGTAAAGACCAGAGAACCCCTTTAACAAGATACTATGTACTTGTTAAGGAAAATCATCCCCATAACCTCCATACTTTACTGTTGATACGGTGTTAGCTGTGTTTGTACTGAGTTTTGAATTTTGGTCAAAAGCTTTGGCATTTCACCTGTCTGCAGTGTCCTGGAAGCCCACTGCAAAGGGTTAATGCACTGTTTTTGTCCCATAGACTGTGTATGGAGAGAGTTAGAGTATCCTATCTATTGTTGCTAGGCTGGGCTGGCACCACCCTTCCCACTCTAGGGAGGAAATTGCATCAGTCTAGTGCTGACTGTGAACAAGAAAAACATCAAGACTTGTGATGAGTAGAGTTACATAGGGAGATCTGTTAACATGTGCATGATAAGCAGCCAAAGCTTCAGCGTATGTGTCAGCCTTTGAAGGAAAGAGATATTGAAATTCAGCAGAACGTTCAGCAGCCACACAAGAAGGATTGCAGAGCATTTGTAAGAGAAAGCTAACACGCCTATATTCAGGCTCCAGACTTCTCTGCATACTGGTGGGAGGAAATAGCTTCAAGTTCCTCATTGTATCAAAAGGACAGAACAGTCCTCTGTTCAGAGACTGTATTCCACTAAGGATACTGCAGAGCTATCATACAGCAAGAGTAAGAGAGAGCAGTTACACCCCTTGGTTAATTTGTCAAATAGTCAAAAAGAGACTCAGTCCTCTATCTCCCAAATACAGCCTTGAGAATTGCATATGAAAACTGTAAAAACTGCTTTTAACCCCTTCAACCCCGGGCCTGTTTTCACCTTACTGCCCAGGCCATTTTTTGCAAATCTGACATGTGTCACTTTATGTGGTAATAACCTTGGAACGCTTTTACTTATCCAGGCCATTCTGAGACTGTTTTTTCGTCACATATTGTGCTTCACGACAGTAGTAAATTTGTGGCAAAATATTTCATTTTTCAAAATCCAGATTTACCAAAACTTTGGAAAAATTAGCAAATTTCAATTTCTCTACTTTTAAACAACAGAGTAATACTGTACCTCCAAAAATAGTTATTATTTTACATTCCCCATATGTCTACTTTATGTTGGCATCATTTTATAAATGTCATTTTACTTTTTTAGGACGTTAGAAGGCTTAGAAGTTTAAAAGCCATTTTTCAAATTTTCAACAAAATTTCCCAAACCATTTTTTTAAGCACCAATTCAGATATAAATTACGTAATGGAAACCACCCATAAATGACCCCATTTTAGAAACTACACCCCTCAAATTATAAAAAACTGACGTTACAAACTTTGTTAACCCTTGAGGTGTTCCACAAGAATGAAAGGAAAATGGAGGTGAAATTTCAAAATTTAAATTTTTTGGACGATTATTCATGTTAATAATTTTTTTCTTGCAACACAGCAAGGGTTAACAGCAAACTAAACCTCAATATACATTACTCTGATTCTGCAGTTTACAGAAATACCCCATATGTGGTGGTAAACGTCTCTATGGGTTTGTGGCAGTGGTCAGAAGGAAAGGAGCGCCATACGAATTTTGGAGGCAGATTTTGTTAGAATGGTTTTTAGGCACCATTTTGTAATTGAGAGACCCTGACGTACCTCTACAGTGGAAACCCTCAAAAAGTGACCCCATTTTGGAAACTACACCCTTCAAAGAATATATTAAGGGGGGTACTGACCACTTTGACCCCCTAAGCGTTTTATGGAATTTGGAAACACTTGGCTGTGAAAATGAAAAGTTTCATTTCTTCCAATAAAATGTTGCTTTAGCCCCCAATTTTTCATTTTCGTAAGGGGTAACAGGCATTACCCCATATGTGGTGGTAAACTGCTGTGGGGGCACATGGCAGGACTCAGAACAGAAGGAGCGCCATATGGATTTTGCAGCACAGATTTTGATGAATTGGTTTGCGGGAGCCATTGATTTTAATTTTTTTGAGTTATTGTCTTATGTGGGGGCTCATTTTTTGCGGGATGAGGTGACGTTTTCATTGGTACCATTTTGGGGTACATAAGACTTTTTGATTGCTTCGTATTACACTTTTTGTGAGGCAAGGTGAAAAAATAGCTGTTTTGGCATAGTTTTTAAAAAAAATTTTTTTACAGCATTTAGCTGAGGGGGAAATCATGTGATATTTTTATAGAGCAGGTTGTTACGGACGCGGTGATACCCAATATGTCTAACATTTTTATTTTTGTTAAATTTTACACATTAGCTGCATTTTTGAACAGAATTAAATCTTGTTTTTTTACTGCCATTTTCAGATAGCCATATTTTTTTTATTTTTTGGGCGATTGTCTTAGGTAGGGTATCAATTTCTGCGGGATGAGATGAAGTTTTGATTGGTACCATTTTGGGGTACATATGCTTTTTTGATCGCCTGCTATTACACTTTTTGTGAGGCAAGAGAAAAAAAAATGGTTGTTTTGGCATAGTTTTTTTTAAAAAAAATTTCTACAGCATTCACCTGGGGGGCCATCTCATGTAATATTTTTATACAGCAGACGCGGCGACACCCAATATGACTACCATTTTTATTTTTGTTAAATTTTACACATTAGATTTATTTTTGAACAGAATAAAATCTTTTTTTTGTGTTGCCATTTTCTGAGAGCCATATTTTTTTTATTTTTCTGGCGATTGTCTTAGGTAGGGTCTCATTTTTTGTGGGACAAGATGACGGTTTGATTGGTACCATTTTGGGTTAAATACGCCTTTTTGATCACCTGCTATTACACTTTTTGTGAAGCAAGAGGAAAAAAAAAATGGCTGTTTTGGCATAGTTTTTTTAAAAATTTAAATTCTGGGGGCCATCTCATGTAAAATTTTTATATAGCAGGTTGTTAAGGACGCAGAGATACCCAGTACAAACAAAATAAAATATTTTTTTGTGTTGCCATTTTCTGAGAGCCATATTTTTTTTATTTTTTTGGGCGATTGTCTTAGGTAGGGTCTCATTTTTTGTGGGACAAGATTATGGTTTGCTTGGTACCATTTTGGGGTACATACAGTACGCTTTTTTGATTGCCTGCTATTACACTTTTTGTAAGGGAAGGTGACCAAAAAATGGCTGTTTTGGCATAGTTTTTTAAAAAAAAATTTTTTACAGCATTCACTTGGGGGCCATCTCATCTAATATTTTTATAGAGCAGGTTGTTACGGACGCGGTGATACCCAATATGTCTAACATTTTTAGTTTTGGAAAGTTTTACACATTAGATGCATTTTTAAACAAAATAAAATATTTTTTGTGTTGCCATTTTCTGAGAGCCATATTTTTTTTATTTTTTGGGCGATTGTCTTAGGTAGGGTCTCATTTTTTGCGGGACAAGATTATGGTTTGATTGGTACCATTTTGGGGTACATCCGCTTTTTTAATTGCCTGCTATTACACTTTTTGTAAGGGAAGGTGACCAAAAAATGGCTGTTTTGGCACTGTTTTTTTTTTTTACTGCGTTTACCTGGCGGGGTGAATCATGTGATATTTTATAGTCGGTCGATACGGACGCGGCGATAACTAATATGTCTATTTTTCTTTTTCCCCTATTTTTTACAATTTTGTTTTACTTTAATTTGTGAAAAGGACGCTTTTTTTGGGGGGGGGGGACTTGAATCTTTTTTTGTAAAACTTTATTTTTTTCACTTTTTTCACTTTCTTTTTTTTACACTTTTTTAATTTTTGGGGGTCTGATCCCCACTTCAGTATTGTAATGCATTGGCTGTAAGTGTATTACTCAATGTAATACACTTACAGCCTTCTGATTGTGAGATCCAGGGGGCTGGATCTCACAGGCTTCCATAGATACTGTAGCAGCCGAATGCCTAAGGAAGGCATCCGGCTGCTATCTAAGCCATCAGGTCCCTGTCACAGCAGCGTGGGGACCCGATGGACACCCCTTCCCACCGCCCGCATCGCATGTGCCGCGGTCAGCGCTGACCGCGGCACACAAAGGGTTAATGCACCCGGGTGTTTTCACCGATGCCGGTGCATACAGCAGGGGTCCGTCTACTGGGCACAGCCGGACCCCTGCTGCTGATCGGGCGGGCGCAGCTCCTGCACCCACCCGATCAGCGCACTGTAGCTTTACAGCGCTGTCGGGAAGGGGTTAATGTGTACACTGCTTGTGTAAACAATCTATCGAACTGACTCCATAAAGTACCATGAACATATTGCCCCAAACTCGACCTGATCATTGACTCCTACCTTAAAAGGATGCCTCAGACAGATGCCATACAGTGGCATCTGTTCACCATAGAGTTCCATTGTAAAAAAAAAAAAAGACAAAAATGATATGTTTTTATACCAAACCCTGCCACATACAAGAACACAATGTGCTGCGTTTTTGTATCCTTTTTTTTCCCTTCTTGGTGGGAAGTCTAGATGCTGCTTGAAGCTATGGCATATGTCCACTCATGATTTAGCTCTATTCATTGGAGCTTCGCGGCAAGTAGGCCCGCAGTATCCAAAACAACCAACCACTGCCAAAACAGCAGAGGTTTCTGCCTCTGAGTATGTGGCAGATTTTGACATAAACAAAATCAGTCGTGTGAATGTACCCTTACACAGATCACCAATTAGGGCAATTACTATCAATGCGTGTTCCGATCATTATCACTCAATTGTTTATCAGGCGAAAACATCACTTGTCACATCTGCTGCCCTCAAGAAATGATTCTCTACAAGGATAAGCAATAGCAGTAGCGATCACTTTGTCTCCATACAGAGGAGAATGTTCTGTATGTACATGCAGCTCTCACTTCCTCTGACAAGCAGGCAATTATCAGGAATGGTTCATTGTCAATAATTGCCTGCTCTGTTGGCCCATGTAAAGAGACCTTAAGAGACAGAGTTCACTAACGTATAGTTAATCACAACTGATAATTACATGGCTGACTACTGCATCATTAGTTATAGTCAGATAAAAAAAACTTTGCATCATCAGGAATATATAACTTGGGGCCTTTTGGACCTCTGAAAGAATTCAGATATAACCTATTTGCTTCTGGGTGTTGTGATCTACAACAGCGGGTTCGCCCCAAGTTCAGACAACATGGAGGCTACGTATAATTCTGTGTTGTATTACTGTAGCTTGCGGACTTACCATTTGTGTATCCTGTTTGTGTCTTCTGATAACATCTTTCTGAAAAGAGAATCTCTCTCCTGAAAAAGAGAATAATTGACCACAAAAAAACAACAACTTAAAACAGCATGGTGTATGCGCTTACTTCGGGCAGATCATGTCAACCTAATCTCATTGACTTCTTTGACACACAAGTGTTGGATTAAGGTGGTGCCGTGGATATCGCCTATCTGGATTTCAGCAAAGCCTTTGATGCAGTTCCACATAAAGAGTTGTTAGATAAGTTATTGGAAATTGGACCTAATCCCTAGATAGTTCTGTGGATTTTCTGTTGGCTAAAGGGTAGATATCAGCGTGTTGTTGTTAATGGTGTGCATTCTGAAGAGAGGCTCATGACAAGTTGTGTACCACCAGGGTCTGTTCTGGGTGTTATTATTTTTAAAGGGGTGGTCCAAGTTAATTAAAAAAAAGTAATAGGCAGGGATGGTAATAAAACAACAAAATTAATTATACTCACTAGTTCAAACGCCCCTGTTCCAGTTGCACTGCTTCAATCATCCCCACCTCTGCAGCCATGGCATGTCCCTGGCTGCAGCACCGACATGCCCATATATCTCACGTGACCGCTGCAGCCAATCACTGGCCCTAGCAGTATACGGCAGGAGACTGCTGAGGCCAGTCGGTGGCTGCAGTGGCCATGTGTTATATATGGAAAAATCACTGTTGCAGCCATGTAAACAAAGTTTAGACAAAAGAGGAGTTTGAACGCAGAATATCATTTCTTTTGGCACTTTACTACTTTCCCTGCCTATTACCAGTTTTTTTTTATTATTTAGAACAATACTTTTAAGCATAATAAAACCCATCATTGTGGTACACCACATGTCATCAGCCTCTCTTCAGAATGCACAATATTAACAACGACAAGTCGATACGGTATCTACCCTTTAGCCAACTGCAAATTTTCTGAACTATCCAGAGATTAAGTCCAAATTCCAATAACTTATCAGCTTTCCTGCTTGATGACACAAAACTGTGCAATAGGATTGACATTTCTAGAGGTTCTAGTAATATGAAAAATGATCTAATTTCACTCATTAAGTGGTCAAAACCATGGAAAATGCATTTCAATAGTTCCAAAGGTAAAATTATGCCTTTGGGGTAGGAGGAATCCTCTGTCTCAGTGTAAATAGGGATCGCTTGTCAAAGGAAGGTGGTGGTAAAGCTCTTTTGGAATGGGAGAAAGGCAGATGGAGGCGTCGAACTTTACTGTACCTGGGTAGAAAATGCATCTAGACTCTCGGGCTCTCTAATGAGGATGATTATACATGGCTTTCATGTGATGTCACTGTATATTAGTATACTAGTATGTTAGATGATAGAGCCGTGGCATTGCTGTGGCACTAATTACACTAAGGAGTTCCAGGAATAAATTTTGCAGGTGACAGAACTTCTCCTAAAATGTAATTATTTTATTTTTTAATAATGGTTTCTATTTTCATATCTTAAGTGGTCCCATGGGGGTGTCTTTTTCGTCTTCCTTGACCGATTTATACATATATATGTGGGCTTGGGAAAAGAAGTACATTGTTGATTTAGCCAAACCTGTTTTGATTTGGTAGATATATTGAGGACCTTTTCCTTATTTTATGGAGGTCATCGGTATTGATAACCACATTTGTTTCCTACTTATGTGATTAGTAGTGATGATCGGGCTCGGGTGCTCTGGTCAAACACTAGGTGGTGCTCAAGTGCTCGGCCGAGCACCCGAGTATAATGGAAGTCAATGGGAGAAGACCGGGCACCCCCTGCTCTGCAGAGGGGAGGGTGTCTGGTTGATAGGTAAACGTGAGAAAATGGTGGAAACACCACAGAAATGGTTAGGGAACAGCATGGGGAGGATGTCTGGATGCATCTTGGACATCAAAGTCGCTGCTATCAAAGATGATGTCCGACTATTATGCCACCTTTACGGAATTACAAAAATACCCCCCAAAAACCCAAGATAACATCGATTTTACAGGAAATATTGTTAGGAAACATAGATTTACTTGTACGTTAAGCGCAAGGGCTGCCAAAAATTACACGGATGAGGCACTCCCATACAACCGGTATATCATATAAAGGAGGGCCTCATTCACATTGTGGTATAATTGTGGGACTCGACACTCATAAAGCCTATGCACTAAGTGAAAGGGCTGCCAAAAATTACAAGGAACAGCCACTCCAATACACCCTTTATTACACATAAAGTAGGGCATCAGAGACACCAGAGAAAAATTATCATTGATGGCCTGCTGCTGACACGCGAAAACAATAGTGGTGACATGCTGCTGCTGCACAGACCGTCCAAAAAATTAAGGGTGACACGCTGCTGCCAAGCAGACCGTTAAAAAATTTAAGGGTGACACGCTGATGCCGATCTGACCGTCCAAAAAATTTAAGGGTGACCCGCAGATGCCGAGCTGACTGTCCAAAAAATGTTATTCTTAGGCCTCTTTCACACGAACGTTGTGTTTTGCGGTCCGCAAATTGTGGAGCCGCAAAAACAACGGATGGCATCCGTGTGCATTCCGTATTTTGTGGAACAGAATAGCTGACCCCTAATAGAACAGTACTATTATTGTCCGTAATACAGACAAGAATAGGACATGCTCTATTTTTTTTTGCGGCCTACGGAACGGAGCAACGGATGTGGACACACACGGTGTGCTGTCCACATTTTTGCGGGCCCATAGAAATGAATGGGTCCGCATTTTTCAGGTGAAAAATGCGGATCGGAGCCTGCAAAAACAACGTTCGTGTGAAAGAGGCCTTAATGTGACATTCTGCTGAAGAGCAGACCATAAAAAAGAATTTAAGTAATCCATAAAATGTATCAAGGTAATAAAAAGTCCTACAGATACAGGACACAAATCAGATGTGGGCCCGCATGATGAGCGACTCAGATGTATGCCAGATAGGAAAAAATTTCTGTATTGATACAGTAATCCCGTACATTTATGCTGCACCTTAAACAAATTTAACTCCCCCAAGAAAATATTAAAATTTCAACCGTGTGAAAAAGGGAATACTCAAACTGTCTCTCAGGCAGTGACATGATGCAGGCTCCAGCTTTGCCTGGACTGTGACAAAATGGAGGTATTGATGCAGTAAACCAGGAAAGCTCGGAGTTCAATCTTGAGATCGAGCTGGCGGTCTGCAGGGAGGTGAGCTACCACCTGTCGGAGCCCCAGCCTCTCGGCGCCTCCCCGATGCTCTTCGCTGAGTGTCCCGGGGGCCGGAATCGTTAAGTTAAAAAATTCGAGTGTTCAAACCAGGCCGGGTCGCCTCAATACTTGAGCTATGAATAATGGAATAGGACTCCATGCTGCTGCCGAGCTTGTAGATTGATCAGTATTAATGTAATATGTAGTTTTATTTTTTTCCTATTTTTAAAGGTGTTATCGGTCAGGGCGTAGTAGAGGGTGTGGTCTTGTAAATAAAGGTGTATAGGGCTAGGCGAGGACCCTTTCTTGATACTTTCTTTTTTTTGTATGGAAAATGTACAGTAAATGTAATAGATTACTTTATTGAGCTATTGGAAAGAGTCTTTGTTAACAATTTTATAAAGTGTGCTCCGTTCAAAAAAGTTACAATTTATTGTGAGCAGCGAGCTTTTTAGTAGACACAGAAGTGGAATGGTTACGCTGATAATGGCATTATCGCCGCTCACCATCTGTGTAGTTTCGTCAAAGTTGCATAACACCTCACAGAGGTCAGACATCAATGCCCACTCATCGCTTGTGAAGAATGTAACAACGGATGTCAGCTTCATAGACTTTTGAACGGTTGTAATACGCTGTGCACCCAGTGCTACTGGCAGAGCACACTTGTAGTTTTTTTTGCCACCCAAAAAAAAAAAAAGCAGACGTATTTCACAATGGATTTTGGTCTTTTTGGAACAGAAACAATCTTCCTACCTACCCAAATCCTATCCCTATAGTTTAATTCCCTACTTGCTTAAATTAAACTGCAGACGCAAATGAGGAACGGCTGCCTAAATTAACGGTATTAAATACGGATGTCAGCTACATAGACTTTTGAACGGTTGTAATACGCTGTGCACCTAGTGTTACTGACAGGGCACACTTGTTTTTTTTTTGCCACCCAAAAAAAAAAAAGACGTATTTCACAATGGACTTTGGTCTTTTTGGAACAGAAACAATCTTTCTACCTACCCAAATCCTATCCCTATAGTTTAATTCCCTCCTTGGGCAAATTTAACTGCAGCAGCAAATGAGGAACTGAGGCCTAAATTAACGGTATTAAATGTAACAACGGATGTCAGCTATATAGACATTTGAACGGCTGTAATACGCTGTGCACCTAGCGTTACTGACAGGGCACACTTGGGTTTTTTTTGTCACCCAAAAAAAAAAATGCAGAAGGATTTAACAATGGACTTTTGAACAATAATACTAACCCTGCCTATAGAAATCCTATCCCTACACAAGTCCCTCCTTGCGCAAATGTTATACAGCAAGACACAAAAGAGGTACTGCCGGCTTAACAGCAGAAATTATAGCAAAATATAATTTGGTCATGCACTCCTGACTAGCCCCGTCTGCCACATAGGCTGATTTTAATTAGTGTAACTATAAAGCCGAGTGGACTCGGCATGCATGTTGGTACCTGCATCCCTGTATTAGTGGAGACCTTTAAAGCACCAGAATTGGCAAAAGGCAGAGGGGACCCAGCATGCATGTGGAACCAACACCCCCTGATTATACGGAAGCCAAGGTTGGCACATAACAGGTAGGAAATTGTGTTAGGTTCCCGTCCTACAGAGATCGCCTTGACGATTTGGTGGACGGGCCCAGATAATTTTGTACAAAATATATTTGCCAAGAATCTCTAATTTACTAATCAAGCATAGCATGAGCCCCAGAATACCTCATATCTCTATGGCATTTTGTGCTTTATCTGGTTGGCAGTGTGCCGTTGCATTGTATGTATTTTCCTTTCCTTATAGCAAAGTATGTCAGGTATATAGTATACAGAGAGCATCCTACAGCATGCAGCAGCAGCAGCACATGTGGCATTAATTGCAGGCCACCTAGTGCTATTTCCTCAAATATAAGTAAATAAAGGTTTGTGCCAGATATCCTAGGGCTTTTAGGTCTTTTCTGAGCGATTTCTATCTGCCTAGTGTGCTTCTCTCCCTACACTCACTGTCCCTCCTGGCTGCAGCTGTCCCTGGCTTGGTATGAGCCGGTCACATGTCACCGGGTGCTTTATAGCACCCCATGACGCGTTCCTGGCCATCCAATCAGTGTAATGCCAGTAGCCAACATGGCTACTGGCATTACAGTGAATGCCAGCACCTTCCCGCACGCTAATTGGCTAATTAGCATGCGGGGAGGGGACTCGAGCATGGAGCTCGAGCACATGCGATATTCGGGCCGAATACCGCGTGGTCCCGAGCATCGCCATGTTCGCTCAACACTAGTGATTAGTCAACTGGAGATTCACACATCAGTTAGAGATATCTAGTATTCCCTTTTTGGTTACACAGTTACGGTGTGAATTTCCTCCTCTTTGTATAGAAAGCCAATAACAGGAAATTCTTTGCTGCATGAGTCTAGCTGTCATCTGTGACATGTAGTGAGGAATCTCCCAGTTGGAGAGTTCATACAAACAAGACGATCTTGTAAAGATGATGTGTCCTATTAAATCTTTAGAACTTAAAATATGTTGCATCCAAAACTGGTAATATAATTTCACCTTAGTCTTAAATCAGATTTTTTTTTTTTCATTTTATGCACTTATTAGCATCAAGCTGTTCCCAATGGGGCTCACAATCTAAGGTCCCCATCAGTATGTCTGTGGGAGGAAACAGTAGTACCCGGAGGAAACCCACGCAAACACGGGGAGAACATACAAACTATTCTGTGTTATTTAGAAAAAGGGAAGGGTCATGGTTAAACACATCCTTGTGTTGTTCTCGGGATATGTATGCATGTACTACAGGATAAAGATATCCCATTCAGTCTTTTCTAAATTGTAGTACGACCCATTTGATATATGTTATAAAGTGTGACCAATGTAATAAATAATATGTCGGGGCCGCAATTTGGTGACTCCAAAGAGGATATTCAAACATGTGAATTATACCATGAATGCCGGAATCAGAAATATCCCAGGAGTGGCACGTCATTTTTGTGACTATTATGTTGGAGATTTGACTCAATTTTGAGTACAAGGGTTTGATTGTGTGTCCAAACTACAGAGGGGTGGAGATTAGACACATAAGGTCCGCATTAGGGAATTTTATTGGATCCTTCGGTTGGACACACGGTCCCCAAAAGGTTTTAACTTATGCTGTCTCAGATACTATGTATTTTTATTAGGAGCTAGTTGTATATATGGTATTTCTGTTATAAAATGTATGCATTTGCTATACTGTGACCTATCCTCAGGATAAGTCACTAATATCAGATCAGTGGGGCCCTGAATGTCCTCGCCGATCAGCTTTTTGAAGAAAATGCGGTGGTCGTATGTACTTTTCTGTTTAACAGCTTGCCGCCAAGATTGCATTTATGGGATCAACTGGGACACCAGCATCGGCAACCTATGAGTGTGCAGGATCTATAGGCTCAGCTGCGGCAACTGTGAGCAAATGTGCTACATGTACAGTTTCCTCAAATAAACTTTCTTTCTCTTTAACCCCTACTAGTACGGCATTGGGCGCATGTTTAAATATGGCGCCCGCTCCTGAACAGATCAGGCGTCATGGCCGCGGGTGAACTGCTGATTTATACAGCAGACACCTGCGGCTGATGTCCACAACCGGCAGTAATGCCGATCACGGACATTTAACTCTTCAGATGCTGCGGTCAATCCTGATCACGGCATCCAAGGGCTTAAAACATAGGAAGCACACGCTTCCGGTGTTGCTCCGTCTCCCCCATGTGGTGATCGGAGGAGCCGGAGCGTGTATGCAGCAGCCCCTGTCATAGTGAATGACAGGAGGCTGCTGCATAGAGTTTCCTATGGAGCCCTTCTATGTAATAGGGATCCATAGGAAAGTAGTAAAATCCTCATAGACTCCAATGCTAATGCATTGGAGTCTATGATATAAGCAATCAGATGATTGCTTGTAATAGTTCCCTATGGGAGCTATAAAAAAGTGTAAAAAAATTAAATAAAGTTAAAAAAAAAACAAACATAAAAGTTCAAATCACCCCCTTTTCCAAAAATAAAAATAAAAGTAGTAAAAAAAAATAAAAAATACACATCATGGGTATCGCCGTGTGCAAAAACGCCCATATTGTAAAAATATAAAAAATTTCTTTCCCGTACGGAAAACAGCAAAACGGAAAAAAGCGTCAAAATGGCCGATTCGTCATTTTTTGCCGCTTTTTTTCTAAAAAAATTTAAATAAAAAGTGATCAAAAAGTCCTACACACCCCAAAATGGTATCAATGAAAAGTTAAGATCGCCCCGCAAAAAAGGATCCCCCATACAGCTCCCTACACATAAATACCAAAAAGTTATAGGGGTGAAAATATGGAGATGAAAAAAAAAATAAAAAATTCCAACTTTATAATTATTTTATCACTATCAAAACGTAAGAAAAACTATACATATTAGATATCGCTGGATTCATACTGACCTGCAGAATGAAAGTAACTGGTCAGTTTTAATGCACATCGAACGCTGTAAATATAAAACCCGTAAAACTGTGGCGGAATTGCATTTTTTTTGCAATTGCACCCAGTTTGGAATTTTTTTCCCGCTTCCCACTACATCATACGCAATATTAAATGGTGGTGTTGGAAAGTACAACTCCTTCCGCAATAAACAAGCCCTCATACTATCTGATCAGAAAAATAAAAAAAGTTATGGCTGTATGAAGGCAGGGAACACAAAACGAAAAACTGAAAGGGTTAATATTGTATATATCACCATTACATTCACACATATAAAGCTTCATTCGATTCCAACAACTCTTTCTTTTGCATTATTTTTTTTTTTGTTAAAAGGGTCTTCTGGGCTTTTACTATTGATGACCTTTCCTCAGGATAGATCATCAATATCAGATCAGTGGAGGTCCAACATCCGGCACCCCCATGATCAGCTGTATGAGGAGACACCCCTGCTGTCTATGGCAGGCAATAGACCACAGTAGCGAAAAGGAAGACAGAAGGGAGACGGCACGTGTACACTGTGTGCACCGTCTCCTCATACAGCTGATCGTGGAGGTGCCGGGTGTTGGATCCTTGCCGATCTGATATTGATTACCTATCCTGAAGGTAGGTCGTCAATAGTAAAAGCCTGGACAACCCCTTTATTTGTCTGTAAGAGTCAGGCCAGCTACAACTGCCCAGCTGTGTACACATGCAATATGAAAGGTAGGACTTGGAGTGAACTAAGCAGGACATACATCCTTAATGCATTTGACACGCGTCTTTTCTCACCACTCCCAATGTCCATTTTAACTTCTCCCTCCGATGAGCCTTATCCTCACTTGAAGTTGGGGCAGAATCACATCCCACTCTCCTTCATCTCCACGTCTTATCGGTGGCTGAGGAACACGGTTTGCTTTCATGGTAAAAATCCTTTATGGCACTTTTCCCTTTTTCCTCTTCTGAAGGATTCTCTGGGTTGAAACTCAGGAAGAAAAGAGTATGGACACCATGTGTAGTCCTGAGAGATAAAAAATGGGAGAATATTTCATCTGATTTTAAAATATGCCACTTTTTTAGCATTTTCTGTTTCCACCTATAATCCTTGGAATATTTAATACTAAAGAGGAGAATCATCTGTCCTTCTTCATTTTAATTCAAGTAGTTTTGTTCTATTCCCTTGCTTTAATGTCTCTATTATATTTTCTAATACTCCTTTATTATAGTTTTTCTCCTAAATCTTTCCCTAATGACCTCAACTAATGTCCCAAGTACAATTTCTCCTAATCTTCATACATTGTGGTACATTTGATAGCCATGGGTCAAAATGATAGCTTTCTCTGTTTTTTAAAAAGGTTTTTAATATGTGTCCTGATCCTGTCTAATGAGATATCACTGAACTGCCATATTAATGTTATTCCCCATTCATTTTTATTTAAAGTCCTAAATATACCTCCAGACTACTCCTATCTCCTCTCCATAGAATGAGGCAGTCATCAATATACTGCCACCATCTGAATAATTCCGATGGAGGTGAAACCTGAACAAAAAACTCCTCCTACATGGCCATATACAAATTTGCGTAGGCCCATCGCCATGCGTTTTGTCTGTAGGAAGAAGTTCCCTTCCCTCCAGAAGTAATTGTGGGTTAACATTTAACAGATCAATTGCTTTATAAACAATTTTTGTAAATCTTTTAGCTGTTTATCCCTATCCAAAAAAGTTTTTATTGCCTCAGTCCCCTTGTCATGCAGTATTACCGTGTACACAGAGGTAACATCTGCCATGCACATAAAAAATCCTGGTGCCTTCTATTTTTTCTATTTTCCTTATTATATCTGTAGAATACTTTACAAATGGATGGTATTTTTCTCACATATTGTTGGAGGAAGTAATCTATTGTACATATTTCCCCAAATGCGAGCTCAACGATCCTATACTGGATACAATAGGTATAGATCTACATTATTTTTGTGGATCTATGGCAGAAAATATATAATGAGAATTCTAGGATTTTTATTATATAGATATTGAAATTCCTTATCTGTCAATATCCTTATGTCTTTTCTGTTTCTCCAGATGTTATTTCAACTGTTTTAAATATATTTGTCAGCTTATTTTTTTTATTTCCTATATGTTTCTTGATCTTGTAACATTTTATTTATTTTTTCTACATAAAAATCCATTTGATTACCACCCCCACCCTTTGCCTGCATTTTTAATTACAAGATTTTTATCTTTTTGTAGCTGTAGTAATGCTTCCCTTTCTTTCCTTGTGAGATTATGTTTCCTCAAACGTTTTTGCTTATTTTCTCTCAATTCTTGTACCGTAACATTTTAAAAACCTCTTTTACTGAAAATTTTTCTGTTTGCATCCAAGTTTTTCAGTTTAAAAATGAAATATCAAAGTTATTCACTGAAGTCTTGCATCGGTGGCCATACATTTTATTGCTGTACAGAGACGGTTCTCAGTACAGCATTAGTCCGAAGTTTTGAGCGAAGCAACTTCAGATCTAGGATCCAAAGCTCACTTCACTCATCCCTAATCACAATGCCCCAGTGTATTCTAATCTATTTTTCCAAACCGGATGGGTGGGTGTCTTGCTACATGTTTTTATATCAAGGCCTGTTTTAATCTAATATTTTCTAAGTAGACAATAAAAAGAATTGTTTCTTTTATCTCTCAGTCCTACCTATGGTGTCCGTATACTTTTCTTCCTGTGTTTCAACCCAGAAAATTCTTTGGGAGATGAAAAAAGAAGAGGAAAAAGGAAAAGTGCCATAAAGGATTTTTACCATGAAAGCAAACCATGTTCCTCAGCCAACAATAAGATGCAGAGATGAAGGAGAGTGGGATGTGATTCAGCTCTAACTTCAAGTGAGGATAAGGCTCATCTTGAAGAGAAGTTAAGTTAGACACTGGGAGTGGTGAGACAAGACGCATGTCAAATGCATTAAGGACGCATGTACTGTTTAGTTCACTCAGCTTTTATATTTCAATTTTTATTCTTTATCACAGGAAGGTTTTTTGGACTAGTATTTTAGAGTGTTCTGCTCTGTCTCTGCTTTGTTATTTTATTAATCAATGTGAATAGCATTATCTGCCTACAGCAAAGGTACTAAAAGCAGCCCAAAATGGAGATAATATATTAGGAATTAGGTAGAAAAAAATACTGCATTCATTTAAAACTTCCTTTTTTTTACTCTTGTTAGACATTTCCACACAGTACATAGTTTGCTGGGAAACGAATGTAGATGATTGGTGGGTGGTTGTCTCAAACAAAATTACTTGAACTAACTGAAGTGGAGATGGTGTGACCTTTACATTATCTAGATGATGCCATGACATCAAGGACTTTTCTTGACCCTGGATCTGGTATATGATAGCTGTTTTTTCTCTCTATCCATGATGAGCTGTCCAAAATAAAAGGTGGAATCTGATTGGTTGCAATGGGCAACTAAGCCAGTTCAAGTTTACACCAGTTTGATAAATGACCCTCTTTGTCTTCTTGTTTTTCTCAACCTTTGCCATCAATAAATAACATGACCAATCTGACTGGAGGGCTTGGTTACAAGCCAGCTTCAAACATCTTCTACAGTAGTTCAGTTCTGTTTTATAAGAGGTTATTTAAGTCTCTTGGCTGTATTCTTAAAATCCTCCAAGGTGGAGCAACTTCTATTTGAATGCAAACATTTGCCTGTAGGAGTTCTTTTAATTGCAAATGTGAACTTCATGCATGAAGAACCATTGGTAGATTCTCTGTAAAAGTCAATTTGTATATTTCCGTCATCTCTTTCGATGCATACATGTAAAACGAAAATTTCATCATGACTAAATGACAGTAAAAACATACCTGCTTGTAACAGAGGAGCCTTTCACAATTTCATTCTGCCCTTGGTTCGAGCTACAAGAATCTCCTGACAAGTTCCCTTTAAAGAGGCTGGCCATTTTCCACTTATTGTTGACCAGTGTGTTTATGAGATGATTGTATGACACTTACTAAGATAGTCTTTGTTGAAATTTTGCACCATTTTCTATATTTCATAAGGTATTCCTCCTTGTGTACAAAGTCTTTTGTGCCGTCCACACAGAGGTCCTGTTCATAAAATGGCTGCTGAGGGTCAGGTGACCAGGCAAATCAACTCCATGGGATGCCTCCTCCATTCAGACACACTGCACCTGTACAAAACCTTCTCAACATTGCTTATTCATTGAATTGACGGATCTGTTTAACTGCAAATCAAAATGGCAGCCTCTAGAAAATCAATATGGCAGCCTCCATGAAAATTCAAGGCAATGCCCTCTAAATTCTTCAGTTCCTGTGGGGCCACCTCTTTGTTTGAGTGTCTTGTTGTTCTTGTGTTGTATATTTTAATATTTCCTGTTGCTTCATTCTATGCATAAAATTGACCTGAGACAGTCATATCTAAAGAGGAGGGAGCTGAGCATCCCTCAGCTAATACCTGGTCGGACATCATGTGGCTTACAGATCAGTGTACTCCAGACATGGTCTGGAATGTTCTAGTCCCAATAAATAATAACTAAGTTCTGCAGCAGACAGAAACCATTGCCTGGAGCCTGGACAAACAACAGTGGCAGACCAGTGGAAGGAAAAAGTCTCCTCCGCACATGGTCTGGAGTATCCTAATTGCTGCGATAATGAGACTGCAACAACATGACAGGGGCTGGAGTCTTGATATTAGGCAGCATGAAGGAATGAACACCCTACGCTGTTGTGGCCAGTAAATGACATGCTGATCATGTCCTATTTGAGTGGTTGGAGTGGGACAGAGAGGGATAACCAGGTGAAGGGACAAGGAGCAGTGAAGGTGAAGATTGATATCTATAATTGCACTGTCTGACCCCTATAGCAACAGATGTCATCATAATCAAGCATACCTGGCAGCAACAATGATGGAGGTAAGCACGGCACATCAACATTGCTCCTCTGGAACCAAAGCATTGGCACTGAAGTGGCAAGGGTTGTAACAGATCAGAAGTGTGTTTATTTACATGCTGCTGAAGTTCTTTTTTAAGTACTGAATAATCCTTTTAATTAATTAATTTATTTTTTGTGGTTCAAAGGGTTTATATTGAGTGTGTTCTGTGTCTCATTGTTTTTTGTCCATGAAAAATTAAAGCAGAAGTTAGCAACCCTGTTTTTTGGTAATCTAACTGTTCATCTAGAAGTTTTCTCCTTTTCCAGATTTCTTTTTCTACTATTAGTTGTTCCTGTGTTTTTTAAATCCTTCTTCAATGCTTCGTGTTGAGTCTCCCCATTTTTGTAGATTGTATCTGTGTAAACTGGGTTCATTGCCCTTTACCATAAAAAACATACATTTTAGCGAGAGTTACGCCCCCCGAGTGTATAGAGGACGGCCACCACTGCAGGCGTCGTGGCCTGCTATTGGCTGCTCCCCCTGTCGCTGGATGTTTTGATCCGAGTGATGTGGAGATGCAGCGGCGGCCATGCAATGAGTGAGGCGGGTGCCGGGGAGCAGATAAGTATAATCCATACAAGGTGCCCGGGCATTGGGGAGATATTTTAAATATCAAAAAACCCCTTTATGCATATCCTTTGCCAATTTGAGGGCCTCAACTGTCCCAAAGAAAAGAGGACAAGAGTCCATCCAACTTAAAAGCTGAAAGCAAACATGTCAGCTGTCTTTTGGTCAAATATCCTTCACAGTGGCAGACTGGGAACTTAAAGTAGCCCTGGAAAAAATAAAAGTGGCCCCATGTTGTAGGCAGGTCCAAACTGACAGAAAGTGTGTCAACAGAAGACAAAAGTAGATGGGGATAGCAATACCATAGTACAGAACAAAATACCACAGTGCAGCACAAAGCACTACCACCCACACCACAATATGAAACTGTATCACTGTCCCATGGGCGGTAATACAGTTGAATTCAGTAGGGCACCTGCGGGAACCGTTCAGATTCACACTGTAAGTACCTGATGCTTCTACATTGATTAATGCTGAGAGCGTCAGATTTTTATGTACCTGGCTAGTGTCTGTGAGGAGGGCTTGAGCGGCCCCCATGGCATCTGCCAACTGGGAAATTTCCCTGTAGGGTTTATGGCCAGTTCGCCATGTTCCCTTACTACTATCTATTCACCCTAATCCTGATAAGTGCAAATGTTCTGTCAATAAATACAGTAGAATCACAGCCTCTGAAGCTGGTGACAAGCCTACTTGCACGCTAGTGATTGCACTTTGAAGGCCAATTTAGAACTTCTGCAAGCTCTTCGCACCTTTTCACCTTTTACAAAAGAAAAACAAAATACATGAGATGCTCAAGGGTAGAAATCTGTAGTATAATTAATCTGACATGGAATTTGCTCAGTAATTTTTGAGTGCACTAATTGACATGATGGAAATGTGCTCACTGTTTGTGTCCTATGCTGTGACCTGCCCAGGTCGCAGAGAAAGACAGAGATCTAGCTGTACTCTGTCAGAAAACTATGACCTTTTGAGACCAGCTATTAACAGGTCACGATTTTGATACTGATGACTCGTCCTCGCTGGGGTGCCAATCTGACATTGATGGCCTTCTCTAAGGATTGGTCATCTTTATTAAAATTCTGGAATACCCCTTTAACCATTTAAAGTCACTAATGTATGGTGTGCTTTAGAATAGCTACTGTCTAATCTCCAGGGAACTTAAAGTGTCCCTGAAAAAAATACTAAAAGGGGCCCCATTTTGTAGTCGAGTCCAAATTGATGGAAGGCAGGCAGGGCAACATAAGTTGCACATTATACTGAGCTAAATACCACAGTCCATCACAAAATACTGCCAAAGAGGGCTCAGGCGGCCCCTCGGGCATTGGCCCACCGGGAAATGTCCCTGTAAGGTCTATGGCCAATCTGCCCCTGGTAATCTCCCACTTTGCACTAGAATCAGTGAGTTTTAATCTCCTTCTTGCACTAGAAATGGAGTTTTAGGATTTTCTACATCAATTTCCTTTTATAATGCAGAAAGCCAGCTTAGAGAGAAAACTCTGTACAGAATTTGAACCAGCAGGGAAAATATTAGCTCAGAAGCCTGCAAGATTTTGATCACACATTTGGATAAAGATGGGCTAAAACTGCAACTGAACTGAAGTAAAATATAATCTATATTATATAACTCGCTAAAATGTCATCAAATTGTTTTTTCTGCTTATCACTTCTTATTCTGAATTTTTGCAGTGTAGCTGAAGGGCATAAATGGAAAATTATACTACCATAACTGATCATGAGTTTGGTGGTCATGAACATTCATTTAGTGACAGATCAGATAAAATAATGTGAAAGTCCTTAGTTCAACTTTTAAAAGAAGACATATTATACGCACACAATGAACACTCTTCAGCATTATGCACGTCCCCTAAAAGCAGAATTGTCACTAATGTGACTAATGTGCCAATTACTGTCGACCACTGGCATGTTTTTAGTTTCAGGTAAAGGCGAGTACTGAGACTTTACAACTAGTAAGGTAGTGAGTGAGTGGTCTTCCAACCTACAGCTCTAAGAAGCTGAGTGACCAATAGAAAGACCTGTGTACAACCCTACTAGCCAGCGGGCACCTAATTCACCATGCTCTTAAAACACATATTACTCCTCATTGAGGCACAGATCATCGAAAGAACTGAAACACCTGATGACCCTTAAGCTGACCATACACATTAGATGTATGCCGGCTGAACCTACCCACTGCAGCAAGGCTGATGGAAGATGTTAGGGAAATAAGCTGGAACGTTGGATTTCAACTGTACAATCAGTTTGTTTAGTAGCAGCTTCCTCCCCTTCTGTCTACTGAGTAAAATGGCAAGAGAGAGAATGTGCTCATAGGGTTAGTGAGTGCGTTGGAGATGTAAGGTTCGTAGGAGGAGATAATGAGGTCGCTGCAGCCAGTGCCAATACGTTTGGATGGATGGATATTCCAGGCAAAGTCGCTAAACCGCCGGAGGAATATCACAAGAATAGAAGGGTGAGTAGGGGAGCTATACCCGTTGGGTTCCGCCCAACTTTGCAGGTTAAGGCAGGTGCAGGGGACAACCAGCAGATGAACAGAAGGAGGTAACACCCAGCTCACCATTTTGTGCTGCATACACAGAAGCCCTTACCACTGGTCACTTCATAATAAGGAATAGAACAATTATTGCTGAGTACGATACTAGCGCCTACCTTCCCTTTCCAATCATCTAAAAAAGACTTGATAAAGGGGTCCTATAACCCTGAAATGCATTGTGTGTTTTCTATCCACCCATAAAGCTCCTTTTATTCATCTGCTGGTCATCCCCTGCTCCTGCCTCAACCAGTTAAGTTGGGTTGGAACCTAATGGATATACCTCCACTACTCACCCTTCTATTCTTGTCCTTCTTCCTACTGAGAAAGCAAGCTTGCTCAGCCAACTCCAGTAGGAATGTGAATGCTGGGATCAGGACTCATGGTTGTTGGTCAAACAAGTCTTTAGCCGACAGCTGTCATATGTGAATGGCAGGCCTTATAAAGTCCTTGCAATCCAGTGCAAACGTTTACCATTTGGCAAGGCTACTTGAAACTGGACTGATGATCAAGCTTGGTGGGTACTGACCAAAATTACATAGCATAAAGACAATGAATATGCAGAGCTTAGCTAAATGCTTTACATGCATGATTAGATTTTTTTTTGGGGGGGCAAGGGGCTAGATTAACTTATTCATAAATGTTTTCCATTCCTTTTTCACTTTTTGATTAAAACTGCTCATAATCCTAACATATCATAACTGAAAGACCCCACACCAAGCGTAAGAGGGAAGGGAAAAGGACCAAACAAGGGAAAATTACACTTATCTTAATGCAGATATTGCAGCAACCGGATCTCAGCTGAGATCCACACAACACACAACAATGTCAGCAGAAAGTATATACCGCAAGGGATACTGGGAGAGGAAGGGATAAATAGGGGAAAGACAATCACCACACCCGCAACAGCTGAGGGGAAGGGGTGTGGTAAACAGCAACCAAACCAAGAGGAAAACATGTCAAATTATGTCACTTTTGAAAGTCTAGCCGATCGCTTGCAACCTGATGCAGGCAAGTTCGTGACATTACCCCCCTTTTACGGGTGACCTCCGGGCACCCAGGCACAACTTTATCAGGATGAGACCTGTGAAAGGCTTCCACCAAACGACTGGCATTCACGTCAGATGCCGGTACCCATGTCCTCTCCTCAGGCCCATAACCCTTTCAGTGAACAAGATATTGAAGAGTCCCACGGAGAACTCGAGAATCGATGATCTTGATGATCTGGAATTCCAAATTACCATCCGCCTAAACAGGCGAGGGTGGCAAGGGAGATGGCTCCAGAGGTTCAACATATCTCTTCAACAAAGATCTGTGAAACACATTATGGATTTTCAGAGCCTGAGGAAGTTCAACACGAAATGCTACAGGATTAATAATGGCCATCTTATATGGGCCAATAAATCTTGGACCCAACTTCCAAGAAGGAACTTTCAACTTAATGTTCCTATGTGACAGCCACACAGAATCACCCACACTTAGGTCCGGACCATTCATACGTTTCCTGTCAGCCACACGTTTGTACTTGTTACCCATATCTATCAAGTTATTTTGAATTTTGCGCCATATAGATGACAACGTTGATGAAAAACGTTCTTCCTCAGGAATACCAGAAGTATCAGAACCAGAAAATGTGCCAAACTGCGGGTGAAAGCCATATGCACCAAAAAATGGTGACTTACCAGTGGAGTCCTGTCTGTGATTATTTATGGCAAACTCTGCCAGAGACAAAAATGAGGACCACTCCTTCTGGTTCTCAGAGACAAAACATCTCAAGTAAGTCTCCAGACTCTGATTGGTACACTCAGTCTGTTCATTCGTCTGGGGGTGAAAGGCAGAAGAAAAAGTTGTACCGTTGTACCCCAAGCCGAGTACAGAACGCCTTCCAGAATCTGGACAAAAACGGAGTCCCACGATCAGAGACCACGTCAGTGGGAATGCCATGAAGTTTCACAATGTTGTCAACAAACACTTGTGCAAGAGTTTTAGCATTGGGGAGTCTGGGTAACGCAATAGTGTGCCATTTTACTAAAATGATCTACAACCACCAGAATAACTGTCTTACCAGATGAATCAGGCAGATCAGTGATGAAGTCCATGGATAAGTGAGTCCATGGTCTGGACGGGATGGGTAATGGAAGTAGGGGTCCAGAAGGTCGAGTATGTGTTACCTTAGCGCGTGCACAGACATTACAGGCCGACACATAGTCCTCAACACACTTACGCAGACCCGGCCACCAGACTCTACGAGAGATGAGGTCGACGGTGGATTTACTCCCAGGGTGTCCCGCAAGCACCGAAGAATGATGTTCCTCAAACACCTTATGACGCAAATCAGAAGGAACAAACAACTTCCCAGGAGGGCAAGACTCCGGCGCATGTCCCTGGGCCTCAAACACCTTAACCTCAAGATCAGGGTAAAGAGCGGATATCACCACCCCTTCAGACAGTATAGAGCTCAGATCTTCAAAAGCACCACCTCCGGGAAAACTACGTGACAAGGCATCCGCCTTCACATTCTTAACCCCAGGACGATATGTGACAATGAAATTGAATCTGGTGAAGAACAAAGACCATCTGGCCTGCCTCGGATTAAGTCGTTTAGCCGACTCCAGGTAAGCCAGATTTTTGTGATCAGTGAATACAGTGATTGGGTGAATCGCCAACCAATGACGCCATTCCTCAAAAGCCAACTTAATGGCCAGTAACTCTCTGTTACCCACATCATAATTTCTCTCCGCAGCAGAGAGTTTTTTCGAAAAAAAGCACATGGGCGCCATTTACCAGGTGACGGGCCCTGTGATAAAACTGCTCCTACCCCCACCTCGGATGCGTCAACCTCCACAATGAAAGGCTGTGACACATCTGGCTGCACCAATATAGGGGCAGAAGACAAGCACTCCTTCATAGCGGAGAAGGCTTGCAGCGCTGCATCAGACCACACTGAGACATCCGTCCCTTTCTTAGTCATGTCAGTTAAGGGTTTCACTATTGTCGAATAGTTCTTAATACATTTTTGGTAATAGTTGGTGAACCCCAAAAATCGCATAAGAGCCTTCAGATTTTCAGGTCGGTCCCAGTCCAGAACAGTGCGGACTTTCTCTGGATCCATACGAAAACCTAAAGATGAAAGCAGGTATCCTAAAAATTGCGCCTCATGTACAGCAAAAACACATTTCTCTAATTTTGCATACAACTTGTTATCTCTTAAGATCTGCAACACCTGTCTAACGTGATCCTGATGTGTCACCATATCTGGAGAATAGATTAGTATGTCATCCAAATACACGACTACTAACCTCCCCACCAGGTGATGAAAAATGTCATTAAAAAATGCTGGAAGACAGCAGGAGCACTGGTCAACCCAAAAGGCATGACCAAGTTCTCAAAGTGGCCCTCCGGAGTATTAAAAGCCGTCTTCCATTCATCCCCTTCCTTGATCCTATGTGCCCCCCTTAAGTCCAACTTGGAGAACACCTTGGCATCCACAATCTGGTTAAACAAGTCAGGAATCAAAGGAAGGGTGTACGGATCACCGACCGTAATCTGATTGAGTTCACGGAAATCCAGACATGGCCTAAGGGTTCCGTCCTTTTTCTTTACAAAGAAAACCCCAGCTGCCACAGGAGATTTGGAAGCTCTAATATGACCTTTAGCCAAACTCTCAGCAATATATTCCTTCATGGCTGTTCTCTCAGGTCCAGAAAGGTTATACAGCCTAGATTTGGGCAATTTTGCTCCAGGGATAAGATTGATAAGACAATCGTATTCCCGGTGAGGGGGTAAATCCTGACATCCACCTTCAGAAAATACATCAGAGAAATCTGATATAAAAGAGGGAAGTGTCTTAGTAGTTAAAGCAGAAAAAGAGGTATTAAAGGGGTTATCCCACGAATAATGTAAAAAATGAAAATCAGACATCATATAGTACATGACAACCTCTTTTTAACAAAGCTATTACCAGCCCTGTACCTCACATGAAGCCAGAGATCTCACCATTCATTGCTCTGCTAGATTTATATTAAGCTGGCAGGTCAAGGGGAGTGTCTTTTCTGCTGCAGCTCAGGAGGCGTGTCTGTTCTCTCCCTATCACAGCTCAGGAGGCAGTTAAAAGTTGAAACTGAGCATGTGCGGCCTGCTCAGTGAATAGGTCAAAGAAATAAGAAATTAAGTGGTCCTATACAGATACATGTTAATGAATAACTCAGTAGCTATACAAAATTTTTAATGACATGCAATTACAAAAGTATTCAGATCCAGGTGCTGGTTTGAAAACTGTAGAATATTTTTCGTGGGACAACCCCTTTAAGGCAATTGTCAACGCAATAATCACCCCAATCCACAATTTGTCCAGTATGCCAGTCAATGGTCGTATTATGTTTGCTTAACCACGGTAAACCCAGAACCACAGGAGCAGGAAGACCTTCCAACACAAAACACGAAATAAGCTCCTGATGAAATTCACCCACTCTTTATTTGATATCATGCACCATTTGAGACAAACACTTCTGGGATAGAGGTGCAGAATCAATGGCAAACACAGAAATCTTCTTTTCCAATGTACTCGGAGACAATCCATGCATACGGACAAACTGAGCATCAATCAAGTTCACCCCTGCCCCGCTGTCAATAAACACCTCAATTCTCACAACCCTTGACTCTAGCGCCACCTCGACAGTCAGGAGAAAACGGGTACTACAGGATGAAGACAAATGCACATTTTCAGTCTCTCCACCCAACCCACCAAGAGTGAGACGAGAATTCAACGCCCCCTTTTCTTTTCTCTCTTTTAGAGATTGAATGCATGGACATACATTGACAAAATGTCCTTTCTGACCACAGAAAAAACACACACCCTTCTTATTACCAAAATGCTTAAGAGTGGAAACAGGAGTAGCTCCCCCTAACTGCATAAGTTCGTCCCCTGGCATCAACCCAGGGGAATCTTCACACAAAGTTTCATAGGAAGACAATACACTACGTCCTGAGAGTGGGGGCCCCTAGATCGCTCTCTCAGGCGCCTATCCATGCGTACAGCAAGAGACATAGCAGCTTCCAAAGACACAGGGGTTTCATGAAAGGCCAAAGAGTCCTTCAGCCTTTCTGATAATCCTTGACAGAATTGGCTACGTAGAGCCGGATCGTTCCATTCAGTATTGGTCGCCCACCTCCGGAACTCAGAGCAATAGATCTCAACCAAGCGCTCACCCTGATGAAGGTCACATATCTGGGTCTCAGCCAGGGAGATACGATCCGGGTCATCATAGATAATCCCCAAAGCCTTGAAAAATTCATCTACCGACCGGAGAGACTGCGATCCGGTCGGCAGAGAAAAGGCCCATGACTGCGCATCCCATTTAAGCAGCGAGATGACCACACCAACCTTCTGCTCCTCATTACCAGAAGAATGTGGACGCAGTCTGAAATACAATTTGCATGCCTCCCTGAATAGAATAAAATTATCACATCCCCCAGCTCCCTGCAGCCGTTCAGTAAGCGCAGTAATAGCATCCATGTCTGCACAAAAATGACATTAATTTTTGTTCGGCGGTTTATAATGTCACGCTCTGGTGTGGAGGGTATAGCCACACCAAGCGTAAGAGGGAAGGGAAAAGGACCAAACAAGGGAAAATGACACTTATCTTAATGCAGATATTGCAGCAATCGGATCTCAGCCGAGATCCACACCACACACTACAATGTCAGCAGAAAGTATAAACCACAAGGGATACTGGGAGAGGAAGGGATAAATAGGGGAAAGACAATCACCACACCTGCAACAGCTGAGGGGAAGGGGTGTGGTAAACAGCAACCAAACCAATTATGTCACTTTTGAAAGTCTAGCTGATCGCCTGCAACCTGATGCAGGCAAGTTCGTGACATCTATCCTGTATATTTCTCTAAATCTGAATGGAACTGGATCCTTTATGAGCCTTTATAAAAATCATTCTACAATTAATATAAGGATCTAAGGGGAAACCACTAATTCATTTACTTAAAACATTAGATAAAAGGGGTTCTCTGGGATTTACATATTGGTGACCTATACTCAGGGGTCTGACTCCTACTACACCCGCTGTCTGAGGATGTGTAACGCTCATCAGAGCTCCGGTGAGAGTTGTACCACTCCTTGCAACTTAGGCTACTTTCACACTAGCGTTTTTAAATTCCGGTATTGAGTTCCGTTATAGGGGCTCAATACCGGAAAAAAACGCTTCAGTTTTGTCCCCATTCATTGTCAATGGGGACAAAACTGAACTGAAGACAACGGAATGCTCCTGAAAGCATTCCGTTCCGTCTTCAGACCGGAGGACAAACCGCAGCATGCTGCGGTTTGCTCTCCGGTCCAGGCATCCGCACCAAGACGGATCCGGAATGACCCCCAATGCAAGTCAATGGGGACGGATCCGTTTGGTGTGGGACACACCAGTAATCCGGATCTGTCCTCCATTGATTTCCAATGGGGGGTCATTCCGGATCCGGCATACTGTCACGAGTGGTCTTGCGTCTGGAATCAGACGTTCTGCGCGGCTTTCTAAGTGACAGGTTTGACAGGCTATTCCCTGTGGTTTGGGTGCTGTTCTCCACACCCCTTTCCCTCAGCTGTTGCCGCTTGGCAATTAGCTGTCTCCTACTTACCTCTTCCTCTCCCAGTATCCCTTGCGGTTTATATCTGCTACATACCTGTTGAGAGTGGTGTGGATCTCGGCTGAGATCCTGTTGCTGAGTTCTACTTAAAGTTAAGTGGTTTCCCTTCCTTTGGTTATTCCTGTTTGAGTCTCCTGTTCCTCCTTACGCTTGGAGGAACAGGTTACTCTCTTGTGTCATTAGACTGCAGGGTGTTCTAGGGTTACTCAGATTAGGTTCCTGTGTATGAGCTTTCCTACCACCCGGGTTAGTTCATACTGGTAGCCAGCTAGGGCCTAGTCTTAGGGTCCCCTGCAGGAGGTGACCAGTTCCCTGGTTTTGTCTGTTCCCATCCCTCATACGCTCGGTGTGGCTTTTCCCCCCACACCCGAGCGTGACATTATAAACCGCCACTAACAAAAATTTATGTCATTTTTGTGCTGACATGGATGCTATTGCTACACTGGCTGAACGGCTGCAGGGACTCAGCTTGGAGGGTGGCTGACATCCGCAACCAGATTCAGAGACCACAGGCTGGTGGTTCTGGGGGTGCTGAGTGTCAGGCCTGTTTGGAGCCTAAGGTCCCCCTCCCGGATAGATTTCTGGGGAATGTGATAATTTTGTTCTATTTAGGGAGGCGTGCAAATTGTATTTCAGACTGCGTCCACATTCTTCTGGTAATGAGGAACAGAGGGTTGGTGTGGTCATCTCGCTGCTTAAAGGGGATGCGCAGTCATGGGCCTTTTCTCTACGGGCTGGATCGCTGTCTCTCCGGTCGGTAGATGAATTTTCAAGACCCTAGGGATTATCTATGATGACCCGGATCGTATCTCCCTGGCGGAGACCCAGATACGTAAACCTTTGTCAGGGTGAGCGGCCGGTTGAGACTTATTGCTCTGAGTTTCGGAGGTGGGCGACCAATACTGAAATGAACGATCCGGCTTTACGTAGCCAATTCTGTCAAGGTTGTCTGAAAGGCTGAAGGACGCTTTGGCCTTTCAGGAAACCCCTGTGTCTTGGAAGCCGCTATGTCTCTTGCTGTACGCAGGATAGGCGCCTGAGAGAGCGATCTAGGGGGCCCCCGCTCTCAGGACGTACTATCACATAGTGTACCAGCTTCCTATGACACTTTGGGTGAATATTCCCCTAGGTTGATGTCTGGGGATGAAACCTATGCAATTAGGGGGAGCCACTCCTGTAGCCACCCGCAATCATCTTGGTAATAAAAAGGGTGTGTGTTTTTTCTGTGGTCAGAAAGGACACTTTATCAATGTATGTCCATGCTTCCTATCTCTAAAGGAGAGAAAAGAAAAGGGGGCGTTGAATTCTCATCTCACTCTTGGTGGAGTGGGTAGGGAGACTGAAATGTGCATTTGTCTTCATCCTGCAGTACCCGTTTTCTCCTGACTGCCGAGGTGGCGCTAGAATCAAAGGTTGTGAAAATTGAGGTGTTTATTGACAGCGGGGCAGGGGTGAACTTGATTGATGCTCAGTTTGTCCGTATGCATGGATTGTCACCAAGTTCTTTGGATAGAGGATTCTGTGTTGCCATGATTCTGCACCTCTCTCTCAGAAGTGTTTGTCTCAGATGGTGCATGATATCAAATTAAGAGTGGGTGAATTTCATCAGGAGCTTATTTCATGTTTTGTGTTGGAAGGTCTTCCTGCTCCTGTGGTTCTGGGTTTACCGTGGTTAAGCAAACATAATCCGTCCATTGACTGGCATACTAGACAAATTGTGGATTGGGGCGGATTATTGTGTGACAATTGCCTTAATACATCTTTTTCTGCTTTAACCACTAAGACTCTTCCTTCTTTTATATCGGATTCTCTGTATGTATTTTCTGAAGGTGGATTCAGATTTACCCCCTCAACCGGGAATACGATTGTCCTATCAATCTTATCCTGGAACAAGATTGCCTAAACTAGGCTGTATAACCTTCTGGACCTGAGAGAACGGCCATGAAGGAATAATTGCTGAGAGTTTGGCCAAAGGACATATTAGGCCTTCCAAATCTCCTGTGGCAAAGCAGGGTTCTTTTTTGTTAAAAAAAAGGACGGATCCCTTAGCCATGTCTGGATTTCCGTGAACTCAATAGGATTACTGTCCGTGATCCGTACCCCCTTCTTTGATTCCCTGACTTGTTTTAACCAATTGTGATGCCAGGTGTTCTCCAAGTTGGACTTAAGGGGCATATAATCTGGTCAGGATCAAGGAAGGGGATGAATGGAAGACGGCCTTTAAACACTCCTGAGGGCCACTTTGAGAACCTGGTCATGCCTTTGTGGGTTGACCAATGCTCCTGCTGTCTTCCAGCATTTTGTTAATGACATTTTTCATCATCTTGTGGGGAGGTTGTATCGTGTATTTGGATGAGCATACTAATCTATTCTCCAGATATTGTGACACATAGGATCACGTGAGCAGGTTTTGCAATTTTAAGAGATAACAAGTGTATGCAAAATTAGAATGTGCTTTTGCTGTACATGAGGTGCAATTCTTAGGATACCTGCTTCATCTTCAGGTTTTCGTATGGATCCAGAGAAGGTCTGTGCTGTTCTGAACTGGACACCTGAAAAATCTGAAGGTCTTATGCGATTTTGGGGTTCACCAACTATACCGAAAATTTATTAAGAACTATTCGATATAGTTAAACCCTTAACTGACATGACTAAGAAAGGGACGGATGTCTCTGTGTGGTCTGATGCCATTGCAAGCCTTCTCTGCTGTAAAAGGAGTGCTTCCTCTGCCCCTATATTGGT